>JAODAL010026008.1:0-57523 GCA_025379985.1 Phyllomedusa bahiana
TATCAAATTAAACTTCTAAATAGTGTTGTAAATACATTAAGGGGTCTAGTTTCTCAGATGGTGTCACTTATGGGGGTATCTAACATGCAGGCCCCTCAAAGCCACGTCAGAACTGGAGTGGTCCCTAAAAAAATGTATATTGCAAATTTTCTTGAAAATGTGAGAAATTACTACTAAATTTCTAAGCCCCCTAATGTCGTAAAAAAAAAAAAAAGACATTTAAAAAATGATGCCAACCTATAGTGGACATATGGTAGATGCTAGTTATAAACTATTTTGTGGGGAATAATTATCTGTCTTGCACGCAGAAATTTTGCAACTTTCAAAATCGCAAATTTTTCCAAATTTTCATGAAATTTTGATATTTTTCACAAACAAACAAGGATTGTATGGATAAAAATTTCTTACTAACTTAAAGCACAATGTGTCACGAGAAAACAATCTCTGAATCACATGAATAGGTAAAAGTGTCAAAAAGTTATTCTCACATAAAGTGACATATGCCAGATTTCAAAAATAGGGCTGTGTCAGGAAGGTCAAAACAGGCTGGGTCCTTAAGGGGTTAAAGTGTCAAAAAAAATTTTTTTAAATTAAATGTTAAAATCAGCCCCTTTCGCCATTTTACAAATAAAGAAATAAAATAATAAAAAAGTTACACATTTTTGGTATCGCCGTGTCCGAAAAAGTCTGATCTATTAAATGGAATGGAATGGAATAAATGCAATCAAAAAGCTGCATGCATTCCAAACTGGTAGCAATAAAAAGTACACTTCAGCCTACCAAAAAATGCTGCCTCACAAATAGAAAATGTTTGCCATTTTTTTATGATACCAAAAAATAATGGAAACTCTACATGTTTAGTATTGGCGGATGTGTATCAACCTGTAGAAAACAGATAACTCATAACTTTTACCGAAGAATGAACGCCATAAAAACAAAACTCCCACAAACATGGCCCAAGTTTACAGTTTCCCAGTATATTCTGTGGTACGGTGAATAACTCCAATTCTTTGGGGCATGTTCACAGCTCAATGGCTGGACTAAACTGACCCCAGCAGCTGGCAACTCTGGCCTTTATGCTAACTGGGAAAAAATTAGCAGCCCGCCTAATCTAATAGTATGGGTGTCACTAATAGGTTGTAAGCCAGCATGATGCATCACACGTATCTGTACTTTTGGCACCCTTCTGTATCGCCTTATTATATGCAATTGTAGTACCAGCAATCACCACCCTCATGCAGGGATAATGTGTGAGTGGTTGTTTTATTGGTATTTTTGCATTTGGGCAATCTCCCCATGCATTATACTGTGGCTTTTCTGCATGCTGGTGTGAACAGGTGTCAAGTTGTTGTGCAGTTTTTCATCTAATTGTTCCCCTAGCAGTGAGGGTATGTGAGCTTTTGCTCAAGCAATTAGCTGCACCTGCTAATTTTTTCCCAGTTAGCATAAAGGCCAAATTTGCCAGATGCTTTGGTCAGTTTAGTCCAGCCATTGAGCTGTGAACATGCCCCAAAGAATTGGAGTGTTTTTTGAGTAAGTTATGTCCCATTTTTTGTATGTTTGTATGGTGAACACTATTAGAAAGTACATCTTGTCCTGCAAAATCAAAGCCCTCATCTGTCTATGTAGATGTAAAAATAAAAAAGTTATGGCTCTGGGAAGCTGGGGAGGAAAAAAAGAACTATTACACCCAAAAAAATGCTCAGTCCTTAAGGGGTTAAAGATAACATATTATGTCAGTGCTATTAAAAGAGCTGGGAATACAGAACTGATATGCTAATCACTGCTTTAGAACCAGACACAGCCTGACAAGGAAGAGACACATGATGCATGATCTAAAACTACTTTTGGCTCAGTGAAACAGCGTGATAAGACAAACCCTTTAAGTGATTTATAACAGACTTACCACACAGCTCATCAGGACCATGGAAGCAGGGTCGCCAGCTTGGAGTAATCAAATACAATGTGTTCCCCTGCTGCCTCACTCATAGAGGCAGGAGTAGAAGGAGTAGCTAGCACTATGTGATGATCTGACCTGCAGAAATTAGGGTACTGCTGAGAACCATAACCAACTGCACTGATACTGGCTATGGAGTCAATAACGCAATGGCTCAGTAGCGTCTTCATTTTTACTTGTGTGGCCATGTCAGACAGCCCACATGCACAGCAGCCCACCGGGAATATGTCCTGCAACACAGATTGCCAGTCTGGGTCTGGTCACTGCGTGTCATGATGCACACCACGGTTCCCGCTGTGGACCATGGATACACTCTTGTCTCTGGTCCCCGATCAGCTCGTTACTTACCTCTCGCTGTTCCATCCCGTTCACTGACTCTCCTCAGCACACATGTGCACGCTCCTTACAGAGCCAACTATCAGAAATTTAAAGGGCCAGTGCTTCACTTATTACCAATCAGTGGACACTGGACCCTTTATTGGGTCACTTTCCCCTCTCTCCCTTGCAGTGTATTGCTTTGTTTTCCTAAGTACCTAGTGTCTTACATTTATGCTATCTGGACTCCGAACTCTATTTTCTGCCTGCCCAATTACAGCGAAGGACCTGACCACATTTTTGTCCTGACCTACTGCCTGCATACCGACCTCATCTTGCTAGCACCTTCGCTGTCACCACGAGCGGCCATGTCAGGGGTAGCGAGCTCCCCGCAGCGAAGTCCATCTTGCCTTGCGGCGGGCTCTGGTGAATACTGGGGGGCTCCTTAGACTCTGCTCCCTGGCATGGTTCTTTAAGTCATCTCTTGCGGTGACCAAGAGGATCCATTACCCACACTGTGGTTCAGGAGCTAAAAGTGAGTGATATGGGGAAGAGTCAGATACTATCGGAGGTTCCAGGTGTTTGTGAAGGAAAACATGCAATGTGAAATTTGCCTCGGTGTTCAGGAACACATCGAAATGTGTCTGACATAATACGGAGATCACTTCCAGCATGACAAGTAATGCTATAAATTATACATATACCAAGGTATGTTTTTTTTTTAGTTCAGATTGCTTCATTATAAAGGGAGTTACAACAGAATATTTGTGGCCTTTTTCCATTGAATAATTACAGTCACAAATAAAGCTGCACCCTCAGCTTTATTGTTGTTGAAGCTGACACTGTGTTTGCTACATTATAAGAACACAATAGTTCTAAGTAATCCATATATTTCTGTATGATTAACATTTGCACTGTATAAGTTAAAGGGCATTGCAAAGTTCACTGCCTAAACATATCCTTACTTGTTTGCTCCTCAACCTGAAGACAAAAGAGGGGCAGGGTATGATGTCCTACTTCTATGGCCTGGTTTACTTCAGCGTTGGGTGCAGGGCCATTCCTAGGGTGGGGCGAGGTGGTCGTTCACTCGGGGCGCCGAGGTTCCACTCACCCGAGGGGGGCGCCGCGACCGCCCGCCGCGACCGCCCGGAGGTTGGCCCTTGACTCACTCAGCAGCTGCACACTTGCTGTGCAGCTGCTGGTACAGGGAGGAGGCAGGACGGATGGTTCCCGTCCTGCCGTCTTCCCTGGATCAGCGTCGCAGGGGGCGCACGGCTTTCCCCACGCCCCCAGCGCGACTGGGATCTCCTGGGTCGGCAGCCTCTGTGTGGCACATGTGTTCTCTGGGAGCTGCATGACAGTGTAAGCGATGTAATGACGTCACGCAGCTTACACTGCTCTGCAGCACCCGGACCTGGACACGAGGACCGTGGCATGGTGAGTAATTTTTTTTTATTTAATCAATAGCTGCTACCTGGCTATGGGGGCACTACCTGGCTACATGGGGGCACTACCTGGCTACATGGGGTCACTGCCTGGCTACAAGGGGGCACTGCCTGGCTACATGGAGGCACTGCCTGGCTACCAGGGGGCACTGCCTGGCTACCAGGGGGCACTATCTGGCTATAGGGGCACTACCTGGCTTAGGGGCATCGACCTGACTATAGGGACTACTATCTGACTATAGGGGGCATCTACCTGGCTATGAGGGACTACTACCTGGCTATAAGGGACTACTACCTGGCTATAGGGGCATCTACCTGGTTATAAGGGTCACTACCTGACTATAGTGGCATCTACCTGGCTATAAGGGGCATCTACCTGACTATAAGGGACTACTACCTGACTATAGGGGCATCTACCTGACTATAGGGGCATCTACCTGGCTATAAGGGACTACTTCCTCGCTATAAGGGACTACTACCTGGCTATAGGGGCATCTACCTGATTATAAGGCTCACTACCTGACTATAGGGGCATCTACCTGGCTATAAGGGTCTACTACCTGGCTAGATGGGCTACTAAATGGCCACAGGGGCTACTGTCTGGCTACATGGGCTATTACATTGCTACAAGGGCTACTGGGGAGTTTTTGTATAGAAATAGGATTGGTAGAGAAGTGCTGATAAATTGAGGAGTCTAAGATGTTTGTTTTGTAAATTTTTACAGTGAAGAGTTGTGGCCGGGAGAAGTCGTCATGGCGGTCTGGGACAGAAGAGAAGCAACAACTCTTCAGAGACGTCTCCTGTAAGTGCCTGGATGTTACTTTACTGTAATCATTTAAATGTCTGCAGAGCCTGTGTACAACTGTATTCAATACTGTATGGTCACTGTATGCCGGTAATATAGGTTTTAGTATAATGGTTTGTATTCAGTAAGGGTCAGTGTGTATTATTCGTTCACCATGGTGATATGTGGTCTTAGTAGGCTATTGGTACTATTAGCCTTGGGATTTTGGTTGTGTAGCGGTGTTATTTGGTAACTGCATGACTATTATTTAGTAGTTGTATATGTAGCACATTGTGGTAAAGCTTTTTGTATATTTTAGATTGGGTTGATGGTGATGCAATGTGTCGCATTGTGGTGCATTATGTTACGGGAGGGGCGAAATTTCTTCACCTCGCCCTGAGTGAAATTTAGCCTGGAAACGGCCCTGGTTGGGGGTTCCTCCTTCGCAAATTCCATCAGGGTCAAAACAACATCAGGGTCTGAAAATTCAGCATCTGCCCCTGCCATGGTGGTGGGGGTTGAGGGAGAACTATGCCCGTCTCCTACTACTCTAACCTGAACATTTACCCCAGCTGCTCCTGTTTTACCAACCAGGGCCGGCCACTCCATCTGCATTCAGTGCCCATGTGGAAGTATTGTACAGGGATGTGCAGAATACTGCGGGTGCTACCAAACCAGGAGGATCTCTGGCAGTGCTCACCATCTTCTGTGTACAGCAGTATCTGCTGCATTTAGTTCCCACAGCAAAGCACTGTACTGTATACCTGAACATATATACAGTATATATATAGATAGACAGGCAGGAGTTCACCTATCACATTTTTGTAAAAATTGTATTATATCTTTTCATTGGACAATACTGAAAATATGACACTTTGATACAATGTAAAATAGTCAGTGTACAGTTTATGGAACCGTTTAAATTTGGTGTGTCCTCAAAAAAACTCAACACAGCCATCAATGTCTAAACCATGGGCAATAAGTGAGTATACCCCTAAGTAGAAATGGACAAATTGTGCCCAATTTGCCATTTTCCTTCCAAAGTGTCATGGTGCTTCAAGGCCTCAGGTGTGAATGGGGAACAGGTGTGTTAAATTTGGTGTTATCGCTCTCTCATACTTGTCACTGGAAGTTCAACATGGCACCTCATGTAAAAGAACTTTTTTGAGGATTTAAAAAAAAGAATTGTTGCTAAACATAAAGATGGCCTAGGCTATAAGAAGATTGCTAACACCCTGAAACTGAGCTGAAGCACAGTGGCCAAGACCATACAGTGGTTTAACAAGACAGGCTCCACTCAGAACAGGCCTCTCCTTGTTCGACCAAAAAAGTTGAGTGTACGTGCTAAGTGTCATATTCAGAGATGAATGCTGCCAACTTTGCTGCAGAGGTTAGAGGAGTGGGGGAAGAGGTGGGAGGAGTCAGCCTGTTAGTGCTCATATCATATACCACACACTGCATCAAATTGGTCTGCATGGATGTTTCCCAGAAGAAAGCCTCTACTAAAGATGGTACACAAAAGAGCCACAAACAGTTTGCTGAAGACAAGCAGACTAAGGACATGGATTAGTGGAATCATATCCTGTGGTCTAATGAGACCAAGATAAACTTATTTGGTTCACATGATGTCAAGTGTGTGTGTCGGCAACCAGGTGAAGAGTACAAAGACAAGCGTGTCAACAGTCAATCATGGTGGTGGAAGTGTCATGATTTGGGGCTGCATGAATGTTGCCGGCTGTGGGAAGCTACAATTCATAAAGGTAACCATGAATGCCAAAATGTACTGTGGCATACTGAAGCACAGCAGGATCCTCTACCTTTGGAAACTGGCCTGCATGATAATAACCCCAAACACACCTCCAAGATGACCACTGCCTTGCTAAAGAAAATGAGAGTAAAGGTGCTGGACTGGCCAAGCATGTCTTCAGACCTAAACCCTATTGAGCATCTGTGGGGCATCATCAAATGGACGTTGGAGAAGTACAAGTTCTCTAACATCCACCAGTCGTCATATATATACATCCATAAAGTGTGTGTGTGTGTATATATATATATATATATATATACATATATATATATATATATATTCATGTATAGAGTACAGTTTTGTCAGAAAACCTTTAGTTTCCTTTCAGAATCCACATTTTCAATGGAATTGTAATAACCATACCTGTTCAGGCCGCAGCACAGTCTTCTGCCCGTGGAGTGCGGCAGAGACTACACTTTTTGCCATGATTTGGTGTCGAATTGTGTGTTTTCTTTGTTCTGGTCTGAACTCTGTCTAAATCCAATACTGACTGTGTGGTTATTGACTGGTTCTCCACCACACCTGTCTGGTTACTTCTGCTAGCCCTAATGTTGGGCTGCAGATAGTTTAGACTGATTGTTAATTAACAATTGCCTTTACTACTCATCTTTCTTCCCTGCCAGCCTGTGTTCTGTGTGTTTTGGACGTCAGAAGGCCGGTCCAGTCACGCCCAATTGGACCGGAACTCTGACGTCCCTTAAGAAGACCACTTTTTCTCTGGGACATAGCTTGTATAGTCTCTTGTAGTTTGAGCTGGTGTTTCTGACTGAATTACATTGCTTGGATAACTGACCTCTTTGCTCACCTCCTTGACTTCCATTTTTTCCTGTCGCCTCTGTATCATTTATGCTATCTCCTGTTTGACCTATTTTCCGCCCGACTATTCTTTACTATGTTTGTCTGTCTTGTCTTGTTCAGTGTTTAACTTAACCAGCAAAGGGACCGTCGTCCAGTGGTTGCCAACCACTTAGGGTCGGGCCGGCAAGTATGCAGGGACAGCTTTTGGGGGCCTTGCGGTAGGGCTCACACAGGAGCATTGCTATAGGCTGGTGGGCCCTGGTGCAAACCTTCAGCTTGGGCCCACTTACCCCCAGACCATGGCTGTGGACCACTAGTTTTTAACAATGGGTTCCATACTTGACGTGACGGATGGCTGTGGTGTTATGCGCTGCAGAAAATTATTTCTACTTAAAGGGATTGTCTAATAGAAGAAAATTCATTTTAAATGGGGCCAAAGAAAAACAAGTTATATTGCCAAAGCGTCAATAAATAGTAACATGGTATCCAAGGAGGTCTTCATTAGGTTCACACGGTATGTTGACTCTGTGTTGGGATACGTTTTTAGATGCGTGTTTGGATCTGTGTTTCGGACCATAAATGGATACAAATACACATCTAACAATGAGCAGTGTGATTTACATTGCCAAAACGCATCCAAACACACACCTGCGTGTTGAATGCGTTTTGGATGCGATTTGGATGTGATTTACGCAGTGCTTTTAAATGCGTTTTTTGGATCCAAAAACAGATCCAACATGCCGTGTGAACATATCCTTAGGCCTCTAGCTGTCATGACTACCATTTGCCACCCCACGATCTCATGGTAGTGGGGAAGAACGATCGTAGACTGGAATGGTGTGCAGCACTGTTACTTAATCCTTTAGTTGCCACGGTCTCGTTTACCGCTGCATCTGAAGGGCGAAAATGACAGGATTGGAACAGACAGACCAGCATACCACACTATATAGCCTTCAAAAATTAAAGCCTATCTAGTGTGGTACGCTAGTACTTGTAGTTCAGGGGCTCAGTCGCAATTGCGACTGCTGCGACCCCTGTAGGTATGCCACTGGGCACACACTGTCCGTCTTTTTGTGTCATCCTATCTTGTTCCCGGGGTCCCTCCTAGGAAAATCATACTACAAAATACTCCCACAAATGTGGGCTATTAATTACTTTGCATACCCAAAAAGTGATTTTCCTAACAAATTCATTCAAGACCATGTTGCAAAAATGAATACACCCGAATGAAAATCTTAGGAGCAAAGTTTCGAGTACAAATTAGACTTAACAAGAATTCAACCATAGGTGAGTCTGATTATTCATTAAACAGGTATTCAGCACATAACTGACTAAAAAAGGGTATTACCTAGCAAGGAAAACTATCATCAATTTTAGGCACATCAAATAAGTGTGCAGTGCGCCTGAATGTATGAACCTGTCATAAATCAGGAATGTGGTGTACCTTGCATAGCATATTTAAAGTGCGTACCTTAGGTGCATAGTATATCTTAGGCACATAGCATATCTTAAGGTGCATAGCTAGCATATTTTAGGTGCATTCAAATATGTTGTGCCTGGCTCAAACTGCGCCTATTTTTGGTGTTCGTATTTATATAGAAGAGAGCTGCAACATTTTTTGGTGCAAAATACACCCAAAAAATGGTGAAGCCCAATTCTGACCTAAGGACCACATGTATGAAAACTGTCTAGGTCTAAAACTCTCTTTGTTGCCCATAGCAACCAATCAGAGCGCCGCTTTCATTTTTCCAGAACACTATATGAAATGAGAGGGTTGCTCTGACTGGTTGTTATGGACAACAAAGAGTTTTAGACCTAGACAGTTTTCATACAGGTGGCCCTAAGACTGTAAAGTTAGACTAGACAGTCTTTCAATGCACCACATTTATCTTAGTGTTGATGAATCTGAGGCATGTTTGAACCATCTAGTCTAATTTTACACCTAACTGTGCAAAGACGTCACATGCTAAACCACGGTCAATTTTTACGAGGCCGCACCCTTTTTACCTAGGTCATGCCCCTTTTTTCGGACGAGGCACAGAAGTGCCTAAAAACTGTCGAAAACATGTCATAAATGTGATCTAAAGCATGTACACCATTATTTTTGGCACACATTGAGATCTCTGGTGCAACTGCCTTGATAAGTGTTCCAAATGTTGTCAAAATTTTGAAAATTGTTCTTGCGTTCAGTGAAATATTGATTAAAAATCTTACCGTTCAAAAGGGGTAAATACATGTGTTGAAGCATATCTGTGCTTTCCCTATGTGTTGTTTTCCATATATAACCGGTAATTATTGGTATCTCTAGGGACAACAATCATCATGGAATAGGAGCATTCTTCTTGTTTGTGTGCTTGTTCTAGCTGCTGATCATGAGCTATTCACTGTTCGCTATGTTATGTCTTCATTAAACATTCCCTTATGCTAGATACGGTTATGAAAATATTTTAGAGGCTACAATATACATGTATTGGAGGAAAAGATGGTGCGTTGTACTGTACATGAAATAGTTCTGGACTGTCCATAAATTATGCACATTTATGTCACCTTCATATAGTCTTAGAAACGTCTATTTATTCATCTCCTTCCTTCCTTATGGATGTAAGCCATACTTTTATTCTTTTTTTAGTATAATATTTTTAGAGTAATCAAGCCCTAGAACAGTTAGCGATTTTGATATAAATGTCTTGCTGTGCGAAGTGTTTTATTATTAGCATACTAATGATATGTTTTCTCATAAATTAGATATGGAAGTTTCATCAACAATTTACATACTAAAAATAGAAACTGATTGCTGAAAAAGTCCTGTAGCATCCATGCATGTACTATAGCAAAAGTTTCTTTCCCTATTCCTCTAGTATATATGGAATAATTATGATGCAGTAAAACATGTGCACTTCCAATTAGCTAGAACAAGGTTGTTATTTTCATGTAACCAGGAATATTAGTATTCCTCTAATCCAGTCCTCAAGAAATCCCAAAAGGTCATGTTTTGAGATTATCCCATAGAGAAAACATCAGTGACTGATATAACAACTCTACATATATCACCTATTAAGTATTAAAGATGACATGTCAGCTGTTCTGACATGTCTGGTTTAATAAATGCGTCTCACATGGAATAATTTTTGAGCATCTTTTCCTAGAACCTTGCATTATATTTTTCCTCTGTTATTCCTTTTAGAATTTTTTAAATAAATTGACAACTGAACATTACCATTAATCTTTTTCAATCCCCATTGACAAAAAGAAAAGTAACACCCAACTGTAACTTGGTACAGAAAATATCAGTTAACATATTATATCATGAAATTTTTAATAAAAGGTGTCCCCTAGTCAACCATTTCAGTATGTAATGTTAATGGAAGGATCATTTCTATATCTAATGTAGATGGAGAGATTTATCATTGCTATTATGAGATACTTTCTAAACTTCTATATAAACATATTGTATCTTTTTATTCTTTTAACATCCTATTTTCCTGTTAAAGGGGTTGTCTCCCTACAAGGTTTGCTTTTTATATTAAAGATCTTGCAAAAACATGGCACTTTGCAATATATGTCCATTAACAGTGTCCTACCTATTCTGAGATTTCCCCTCTTGTATGGGCTGCATCAGCTCCTCAGGTCGCTATAGCTACAGACCTGTTTGATCTCTCCTGATAGGCTGTCAGCACTTGTTGCTATAGCTACAGACCTGGCTTCTACTGCAGTCTAGTGGAAGCCAGTAAACATGCCCCTGAATTCAAAATTAAACTAAGGGTGCGTTCACACAGCAATGGACAAATACTGGTCAGTTTATCCGACTAGCAATTGTCCGGTTTGTGTGCCGTGCACATAGCCGTGGGGGGGATGACTTTTCTCCGCGATGAGTGGAGAAAAGCCCTCCCCTTTCACATTCACTTGCACATATTCTGTCCGAAAACCGGATGGAAGAATGTGCATGTAGAATGTTTTCCGGGCGGCAAGCGGGTGGAAAAACCACCGGGCGGAAAACCCGTGTGGTGGGGACTGCTGCACGGGTTTTCTATAGGAGCCTGTTGTGCTCGTTTGTGGTTGGTTTTTCAGACCGTCTGAAAAACCGGCCACAAACCCGTGCCATGGGGACATGCCCTAAGAAATCAATGTAGTGAGACAACCTCTTTAAGTTTTACTTGTTCCCAATATAAAAAAAAATAGAAAGGGATAATTGGACACAGGTACTTTTCACAGTGAAAATACAGGTCCTCTGTAATTTTGTGATCCACCACATTAGTTTCTTCTCTGCATGTTGTTATGCATATAGTTTGCAGAAGTAGGAGTGGGGAACGTCTGGCCCACAGGCCATATACAGCATTTGACTTCATTTAGACTGTCTGTGCGCTCGATGTCCTCAAGTCAGCAAACAAGTCACAGGAGCTTCTGAGACCTGCGCATGTGCAGGAGCAGATCTTGCGCAAGCCGTTCCTTCCTGATGTACTACTGTGCATGGACTGGTCTTCTAAGCTCCTGGCACTTGTTTGTTGACTCAAGGACACCAAGCACGTCATTAACAGCTCTAGTCCATGCCATTTCCACCCTGCACATGGGTGCATTGGACATCATAACACATGGGGAAAAGAGACTCCGGGTACTGTATCTAAACTTGGGGGGCATCAGAACTTCAGAGTCAACTCTAGTCCATGACGTTTCTACCCCGATATGCTACAGCATAGAAAGGTGTGGAGATCACACTATGGGGGTAGGGAGACTGAGGTGCAGTGCATGTAAAATTAGTGGGTAAGGGGGAAAACTTAAGGGATTTATTGAAAAAGAAAGCCAGAACAGTGCAAAGCATGCAATAAGAGGAGCAAAAACGCTGACATGTTTCGGGCGACACACCGCCCTTATTTGTAGCTACAATTAAGGGCGATATGTCGCCCAAAACATGTCGTTGTTTTTGCCCCTCTGATTGTATAGTTTGCAATATTCTGGCTTATTTTTCAATAAACTCCTCAGTTTTATCCGGTTTGGTGCTGACCACTCTGAACTTTCATCATAACAGTAGAATACCATCAAAGTCTGTTAAAGGTGGGATCTGCACCTATCTCAGGAAAGGGCCTGCAAATGTGTCTTCTCAGAATGGAGAGCCGGTTGCACTTGCCAATGGCTTTCCATTCTGTTTTATGAGAGTTGGTATCTGCACCTATCAGACTTTGATCAATATGCCATCAAAGTGCATGGTGGGAACACTCTTTTAAACAACAGATCATTTTCTAATGACACATTCCCTTTAAACATGCTTCTTATGCTGGATATCTATTGGATAGCGTTAATATGTAAAAAAAATAGTAGCTTTTAATCGTGTATTCCTATTAATAACTTCCCACAAAATTCCATTGTTATTATTAACTGTTCAAAGTGCTGATTGGGTGAAATAACACAATTCAAGAGGAATTTATTTAAAAAAATCTTTATTGAAATAACAATATTCCCATTATGTCATCAGGGAAAGAAGCAGAGTTAATGAGAACAAACACCCTAAGAACAGTCAAGCATATAGTGTCATGTATTAGATATTCAATCGATAAAGAAATTACTTGTACTATAATATTTTGCAGTGTCTCACCAAACTACCCTCTACTATTCTATGTATGTACAATCAATTTTCATTGTAATTGACTTCTACAGTGGTCTCCTCTACAGTCTAACGAATGTAACCTTTTACACTATGGTTTGTGCTTCATAAATTGCTGCTCTGAGTGAGCGATTGTCGTCTTCTACAGTTTGTAAGGTGCAACAGTAAATGTCAAAATGAATCATGGAAATGGATTTTGCTTAGGATACAAAGTTCATTTTTTTCCACTGCAACAGTTAATCAGCCTTTACACCTACACAGTCTTCAACAAAGGAATCACCGTCAGGCAAACGTATATGAAATACCCACAGCTGTATATTCCTGTTTACCTTCTTACCAGATAATCCTTTGAGCTGTTACTGCATTTATAAAGGGATTTGATATATTTCACAGATTTCCCAGTGTAAAGGCAGCCTAAGAATGGGGAAGACTACTATATGTTTAACCTTTAAAGACCTTTGTGTTTTAAAGTGAAGCTCCACCTTTAACATTGACTATAAAGTTGGCCCTTGTAAAATTTAGCATCTTTGCAAAGGGGCTTTATAATGTAATGAGAAGGATTAGCCTGTCAAACAATTGCACTTCCAAAGTTATAGTTGGTGTTGGCCATTCTGATTAGAAATGATGAAAGGAACAAAGATCTGCACCCTTAAACCCACGGGGGTCAAACTGCGGCCCTCCAGCTGTTGGGAAACTACAACTCCCATCATGGCCACTGTTATAGATTATACAAATACATGATGGGAGTTGTAGTTTCCCAACAGCTGGAGGGCCGCAGTTTGACCCCCCGGCTTTAACCCCTGTACAAGGACTTGGCGCACTATCCCTAGCTGGGGCCTGCATTGTAGCCTATGACAAGTGAAAGAAAATCAAATCAGCCAATGGTTAATAGAGGGTAGTCGGAATATAAAGTGTCAAATAACCAGGAGAACTATACACAAGCTGACCATGTAGCACGTAAGACACAAAAACTGGCAAAGAGGAAGGGCCACAGCACATAGCGCCTGATTTGCTCAAGGATCAAGCCTTTATATTGGCCATTCAGCCAGATCTGCTTAATTGTTGTTTCGGCAGAGCCCTGCAATTGGTTGAATGGCTATGCATAATGTACACTTGCTTATTGGCCCCTCCACAGGAGGACCAGAACAGCAGCCGCTAGAAGAAGCCACATGACCACTGACAGGTAAGTAAGTTTGTTATACATACATTTTTCATTGTTTTTGTGTTTTTTGGTCTGTACATTATAGAAACAAAAATTAAGGTCGATATGTCCCATTAGGGCTGCACCATTTTTTGGGTGTATTATGCACTAAAAACCTGTTGAAACATATTATCTATATAAATGAATTGTCATACACCAAAACTAGGCACATTTGACACTTTTGAATGCGCCTAAAGTAGGCTCATCAAATATGCTAGCAATGATATGCTATGCACCTTTTTTTTGGTATAAAACGAAATTAGGCGCATTATATATGGTATACAATGTATACCACATGCCAGATTTTTGACAGGTTTACTTATTCAGGCTCATAATGCACTTATTTAATGCACCTTAAAACTGGCGTGGAAGCACTTCTTTTCTGACATGTCGCCGTAAGTTTTTACATGGAAATCCCGAACAACCAAATGAATCTGTCAGTGTAATGGTGTGACACTGTAAACAGATTGTGGGTATCAAGGGCTCAACACCCTATACATCTTTGCTTAGCACATGCATTGGCAGTGAAAATAGCTTGAATACAAGTGACAGTTAAAGGGAACCTGTCACATAGATTATGCCGCCCTGGCTGAGGACAGCACAAGCTAGTGACAGACCTGCTGTTTCCAGCGCTGTGTCCCTCATTCTGCAAGATGCAGCAGTTTTAGAGTATTTAACCCCTTAAGCCGAACGCCTGAAAAGTAGTTAATGACCAGAACATTTTTTTAGTTTTTGCCTCCTTGCGTTTCAACAGTTGTTACTTTTTTATTTTTTCAATGATGCAGTTGTATGAAGCCTCATTTTATTCTAGACAAATTGTACTTTATGGGGGAATAGTTTAAGTTTACTAATAAATAATTTCAGAATTTTTTTTCTTTTTTTTCTTTTTTTTTACACCCTTCACTTTTCACACTTAATAACTTGTTAAATTAATTCTACAGGTTATTACGGCCGTGTGGATACCTAATATGTGTAGGTTTTTTTTTGTATTTGTAATATATGCAAAATAATTTTTTATTTTATTATTTATTTTTTTAGTCTTTTTTTTACACTTTTTCAGGTTTTTTTTACTTTTTTTTTTGTAAATCCCCTGAAGGGAGAACTGTTTTACATTTTTTTTTACACTTAGTAATGTATTAGCCTATTCATATATGCGAATACATTATAATCTGTGTCAGTCTGACACAGGCAGTGATCAGGACAGCACACAGTGTGTCCTGGTCACTGGCTTGTTACACAGACAGTCCTGGGGCTACTCTAGGTCCCAAGGGCTGACTGTGCAGCAGTTCCCCGGGCTCTGTCGGGTCACTGGCCGTTCCGATCACCCGACAGAGCACTGCCGCAATCAAAGGGTTAAAGCACCAGGGTGCGGAGATTTCCCCCACTCCCCGGTGGTCATAGTAGATGCTCTGGGATCAGGGCTGCACAGTACAGTCCCTGATCTCAGCACAGCTGCGGCGCCCGGGCGCCGCAAACTTCGATGTCTGCAGCAACGTCTTAAGGCCCCATTCACACGGCTTATTCACGCCGGATTTGCGAGCCGGATTGCGCTCGCAATTCCGGCTTGAATAAGGGGAGGGTGCGGGGGCGGTGCGCGGCCCGCCGGCCCCATAGACCTGCATTATCCACGGCGCGTATTGCGCCTGGATAATGTGCATGTCACTTTCTCCCCGCCCGGCGGATTCGCCGAGCGGGAAGGAGCGACGGAATCCACTGGTCTCTATGAGAACAGTGGATTACCGTAATTACTCCGACGGATTGGCGCCGTACTGCAGCGCCAATCCGGCGCGGAGTACGGTGCCAATCCACGGCGAAATAAGCCGTGTGAACACGGCCTAAGACGTCGCTGCAGACGAACGACCTGCACCAGCCTACGTCTAAAGTCGGCCGGCGGTCGTTAAGGAGTTAATGCTCAAATCTGCAGTTTTCAGCCAAAAAAGAGTCCATTTTTTTCATTCCCCGCCCACCTGAGGCTAGCCCCGCCCACATCAACTGATTAACCTATTAATATGAATAGGCAGAAACGTTTATAACTGTCGGTGGGCGGGGCTAGCCTTTGGTGGGCGGGACTAACACCTGCTCATGAATAAGATTTGAGCATTAAATGCTCTAAAACTAAAGCATCTTACAGAATAAGGGACACAGCGCTGGAAACAGCATGTCTGTCACTAGCTTGTGCTGTCCTCAGTAAGGGGGGCATAATCTATGTGACAGGTTCACATGTTGGTGTTCACATGTTGTTGAGTTTTTCTGGTTATTCATGCAAGTCATAATTGACAGAAAATGAAGTGATGAAAAGATCTGTCAGCAGCAAACTGAAGAATATTGAAGATATATTGTAAAGATGCATATGTAGATTTTATATTTGCTGCTCAAATTGCCAATGTTAATTAAAGATGGAGTTAGCCTTGAGTATGTAGAATGGATGTACTGTACATGTGCTTTAATGCTCTGTTAATATTCTATAATGACACAATATTGTTTGCAGTTAGTTATATATCATTTCTGTAGAATTCCAATATAAGCAAAATAGTCTAATAAAATGCTGTCAGGTACTTGTAACCCTCTCATGAAGACATTAGTAATTGAACTGCCTATCAAACCAAAAGGCTGCGCTATATTTTGTTTATCTTCCAAATCATCTGTCTTCTCTGTGTGTCACTTTTTCATCAGCTTTGCTTCAGTTCACCCTTCTACCAAATATTCTTGCATGGTAAGACATTTAGTCACTGAAAGAAAATTTTATTGTAAATTATAGTAATTATGATTTTAAAACCTGCTAATATAATAAATGAAAAAGCAGGCAACATTTAAAGAGATTTGCACTTGGCAAAGAAATGTTTAGCAGAGAATATTATTTCCTAATGTATTTGAAGGGGTATTCCCATCTCACACCATTGAGATGGAAACTTTAGACATTGAAAAATATGCAACTTTCTAAATATATTAATTATTTAAAGAGCCTTCTTCACCTTATGCAGTCCCAATATCTTGTTGACTATTCACTGCCTATTGCCTAGGTTCCCGACCACTGAACTTGCACTGTCATTCTCTCCTGGCCTATGGTTGGGCATTCAAGAACATTTATTGCAGTGCATGTACGTTTGCCTCTGGCCCAGCCATGGCAATGGCACACTTTGCG
Source organism: Phyllomedusa bahiana (assembly GCA_025379985.1). Taxonomy (NCBI): domain Eukaryota; kingdom Metazoa; phylum Chordata; class Amphibia; order Anura; family Hylidae; genus Phyllomedusa; species Phyllomedusa bahiana. Next base: position 17,046 of record JAODAL010026008.1, read on the forward strand.
CATAGAGCAGGGCTGCCATCAGTCATCTATTAACCGTTTCAGGGCCCCATACAGCCAAATCAAATGGGGCCCCCACCCTTTACTAGTTCCTATTATTTAACATATCAGTGGGCCTCTTTTTGATTAGGGCCCCTGACAGGAGTACTGCCCTATTGGCACCCCTGGCATAGAGATCTGCTTCAATGTGTGCTTGGAAGCCCTGGAAAATTTTTCATCTACGTCCTTTCTGACCTTCCCTGTTTGCATACTTTCCTCCTGGTGCTTCCTCTATTATCTGTATAATTATAGACCACTCCAGGACCTGTGCAACCAGGCCTCTTTCTTTTCTTTAGTGCAACTATTGGTGGACTACATTTGGCATGAATAGGGCTAGGAGATTATGAAAGATATCAGGGAAAAATTAAACTTGGCCTACTAAGTAAAATACAACGGGGAATAAAAAGAAAGCTGTCGGGGGATATATATGGCGGTCTTGGCAAACATGCTTACCATTGCTGATTAAGGGCGTGTCCCCACCGACCGAAAATGAGCACAACAGGCTTCTATGGAAAACCTGAATGCACGGGTTTTCCGCCCGGCGGTTTTTCAAACTGCCGGCCGCCTGAAAAACATTGTGCATGCACATTCTTCCGTCCGGTTTTCGGACAGAATATGTGCATGTCAATGGGAAGGGGGAGGGCTTTTCTCCACTCATCGCGGAGAAAAGCCGCCCCCCGTGGCTGTGTGCATGGCACACAAAATGGACAAATACTGATCGGATAAACCGACCGGTATTTGTCCATTGCCGTGTAAACGGGCCCTAACTGAACTACAGAGCTTCTCATGCTGCCAATGTTGAGGAATACTAAGGGGAACATGTATGAAAACTGTCCAAGTCTAAGACTTTCTTTGTTGCCCATAGCAACCAATTAAAAGACCACTTTTCATTTTTTCAGAGCTCTATATGAAATGAAAGGGGGACTCTAATTGGTCGCTATGGGCAACAAAGAAAGTCTTAGACCAAGACAGTTTTCATACATGTGGCCCTAAGTATTTATCAGCAAGCACGTTCAGGCAAACGGTGTGATGATGTCAGGGGAGCACAGCTAACCTGTACTGCCTATCAGCTATTCCAAACATGTCCTCTCTACTCTTGAACAGATAACCATTGCAGTAGTGTGGAGCATACATCAAAAGGCTAGGTGAGAAAACCTTTTAAGAAGTCCCCGGTCTACTTACATGTAGACCGTCTCTAAATGATTCTTAAAATGTCCAGACACTAGATTTAGCTGTAATTTTATATAAAAAAAAGTATTATTGAATTAAAATTTTCTATCAACAACAGGGGAGGTTACCAGTCAGCCACATCTAAATGTTATTGAAGAGTGAACCCCAGTAATAATGGCTAACTAAAGCATTATAAAGAGATGTACATGTAAAAGTTTCAATACTGTACAACAATGTACTATGATTAAACTTAATGTCCTGCCTGTAGAAAACCACTGACTTAATGCAAATGGCTTCGGTGACTTTCAGTGACCACCTCCATAACCATATCTATCAAGTACGGGGTCGGACATGGGGGCGCAGCCCTGGTGGGAGGCCCCTCATGACCCGGAGCAGTGCGCCGCGTGAGGTCAGGGGGTGAAGTTGGCGCGCGTCGCACAGCGCGACATGCGCAGTGCGCCGCGGGAGGTCAGGGGGTGAAGTTGGCACGCGTCACACGGGGCGGGACCGGTATATAAGCCGTGTCCCGCGCAGTGCAGGAGCAGACGCGTGTCGGCATAGGATAAAGTGGACACGCGCCAGCCCTGCAAGATCCTGCCTCAGGCTGATTTGGGGTCTTCTGTTGTTTCTTTCGGCATGCAAATATTGGTGGGAACAGAGGAAGCTGCTGGGGGCGGGCTCCGCCGGGAAAGCGGGTGAACGAGGTCCCGGCTGGCTTGAGGAAACAGGTGGGGGGTTCACTGGGGGGGGGCCTGCGGCGGGCGGGCCTCTGTCTCCCACAGTGAGGGCCCTAGCATTGCTCCTCAGTCTCGGCGTCGGACTTGCCCCCCTGAACGCTTGAGCCCCGAAATTACACCAAGGGCCCGCATTCGCCGTTGGAGCCCCTCTGGGGACTCTCCGGGCCGGACGGCGCGACCCTCTGGGCGGCCCGCGTGCAGTTGGGTTTCCGGGGGAAAATCCTACCAGGCGGGCGGGCCCGACGGAACGCGGTCAGCCGTCACCCAGGCTCTGTGGTACGCTGCTTGCGGTTCCTGCATCTGGAGGACGCGTGGCAGCGGCAGGTTCCCCTGGCGAAGAACCAGTCGGGGGGTCCGCCAGGGAGCATCGGAGGAGTGCGAAACCACCAGACTTCAGAGCAAGGAGCAGCACCGGTCCTGGGCGCGACGGTGACGGTTGGTGGACGGCCGGGCCTAGCGGGCTGCTGCCTGACTTGCGGCTTGGGGATCCATCTGGGGATCTCCCATCGAGGGACGTCGAAGGAAGCGTTCGGTCTGAGGTTCATCGCATTCCGAGTCAGCGAGGATCGGAGTCGGGAAGTCGGGGAGGACACGACGGTGTTCCAGAGCGTGGAGACGAGCGTCGAGGATCGGGCAGCGCGGCTGGCGGGATCACAGCTCCCGTGCAGCCTGGTGAGTCCTCATCTATGTTTGTCTTGGCGCAGGCGGCGCAAGGATTAGCGGCGGGTTTAGCTCCGGGGGTTGGGAGCGGGGCTGCGTTATAAGATCTAGCGGGTAGTTTGCGGGAGTTATTAGCGCGATTCCCTTTCGGCGTCTACCCTTTCGGCCTGGGGGTCAGCGGTAGGGTCACTGGCGGTGCCTATTCCTCCTCCGATGGGGGTGGGGATTTGGCGCAGGGAAGGGGGGTTTAGCAACAAGGGGGACAGGGATAACATGTCGGTACAAACAGAGCAGGACTCGGTAGATTGGTGCGCCTCGACGATAGGGCAACAGGCGAGGTGTACTATGCTTTTGAGGCCCGTTGGGCGTTTATTTGAAGAAGGAGGTAAAGGAAAAAATTTCGACGAATTCGTCGAAATTTTTTCTCTTCTTCCACTAGAGATGTTCAACTTAGCAAGAGGAAGTCGGGATGAGAGCAAAAAAGAAGGAGAGGAGAAGCGTAGGTGGCGGTTGATACCGCAAGCTTTTCAAGTCTGGCTACAGGCGTTTGCTATTTTAGCGAGCATGGTGGGGGAAAAGTCCCCTGAGCATTGCTCGGCCTTATTCTGTATATGGAACTCTAAGGGAGGCGCAACGGGTTTACGGGGGGCAGGCGTGGTTACGGTATGACGAGCAGTTTTCGTAAACGTAAAGCGGTAAGGGCCATCAATCCGGTGGGACCATAAGGACCTCGGGTTATGGTTGAGGGTGATGGCCCCGACACGCTACGGCCAGCCCTTTCAGGGAGGACCCGGGGGCTCCAATCAGCAGGGGGGTGTCGGGTCTTTTGGGGGCGGGTCCCAGGCGGGATTCAAGGCCGGGGTCTGCTGGCAATTTAACGACACTCAATGTCGTTTCGGGACAACCTGCCGCTTTAGGCACGTTTGTTCAGTGTGCAGTGCGGCCTCCCATGGGGCATCCCGCTGCATGCGCAGAGGTAAGGGAAAAGGGGCTGGTCCTTCGCAAGGGAGTGACGCCGGTGAACTTTTCTCGCGATGGAGCCATACCTAAATAGGTATCCGGAGCGTTCGGCGGCGCGTTTACTAGGCGAGGGCTTTTCGGGAAGGGTTTCGTATCCCATCCCCCACCCATGTGGTTCCTTTTGGTTTAAAAAATTTATGTTCGGCGTTGTTGCACCCCAAGGTGGTAGCGGAACTGCGGGCAAAGGAGGTGGCATTGGGCAGGATGGCGGGCCCCTTTGCTTCGCGTCCGGTTCCTGACTTGGTGGTCTCCCTGTTGGGGGTGGTGCCAAAGAAGGAACCGAATAAGTTTCGGTTGATACATCACTTGTTCCCCTTTCCCCAAGGGTTCGTCGGGCAACGATGGTATTGACCCCCAATTATGTTCGTGGTATTATATACATCCTCGACACAGCCTTCGCTGGTTTGGGTTCATGGTCGGGGGGCGTTGATGGCAAAGACAGACCATCGAGTCTGCATTTCGGTTTAACCGATGCATCCGGATAGTACCCGGCTGTTGGGGTGTTTTTGGATGGGTATTTTTTTATAAAATCGATGTTTGCCGATGGGATGTTTTTATTTCATGGGTTTTATTTTGAAGCATTCAGTTCGTTTCTGGAATGGGTGGTGCGGGATGTTTCGGGTTTAACTTCTGTTATTCATTATTTGGACGATTTCCTTTGCATTAGCCCAGCGGACTCAGAGGTTTGCGGGTCGCTGTTGGCAACGATGCAATGGACAGCGGCGCATTTTGGGGTTCCATTGCCCCCAGACAAGACGGAGGGGCCTACCACGTCAATTAATTTCTTGGGCATACGCATTGATTCAATGCTGATGGAGTGCCGGGTTTCCAGAGGGGAAAGTAGTAGGGCATGAGGAAAGAGATAGTTTTAAAATTTTGGGTTGTAAGAAGGTGACGCTTAGAAAATTTTTCAATCTCTTTTGGGCAAATTGAACTTTGCCTGCAGGATTATACCGATGGGGAAGGGTGTTTTCGCGGCGGTTGGCAGGGGCAACAGCGGGGGTTGCGGCACCGCAATCATTTCGTGAGACTGACTAGAGGGTAAAGGAGGATTTAAAGGTATGGCAGTCTTTTTTGGCACAATATAATGGGGGTTCCATTATTTGGACAAGGCTGTGAGTAATGCGGTATCGAAGTGTTTACTGATTTCGGCGGGAATGTTGGGTTCGGGCATATTGCAAGGGGACTGGTGCGTGAGGCGCTGGCCGGCGGAGTGGTTTAGGGCTGGTCTAGTCAAGAATTTGGCCTTGCTGGAACTGTTTCCCATTGTGGTACGGTGGAAATATGGGGTGAGCGTTTTTGGAACAAAAAGGTTTCCCCTTTAACTGCGACAATATGGGAGTGGTCCAGGCGATTAATTCCCTAACGGCCTCGTCTCCTCCGGTTCTGGGTTTATTGCGCCGCTTGGTTTGCTTTGTCTGGGATTGAACGCGTGGGTAACGGTGACGCACGTCCTGGGAGTAAAGAATGACGTGGCTGATTCTTTATCTCATTTCCAGTTTTGGGTCGGTTTCGGGAGCTGGCACCAGAGGCAGCGGCGGTGGAGCGGGTGCCCCGAAGGGCCTGTGGACATGGGTTTTGATTCCGCAAACCCGGTGTTCAGGTTATCGTTAGCGCCGGGGACTTGGGACTCATACCAGACTTCTTGGGCCCTTTGGGAAAGGTGGCGGGAAGGGATTGGGCCGGTGTCTTCAGATGGGGAGCGCGCAGCAGGGTTGTTCAGTTTTATTGGCCATGTAGCTGATGAAGGATGGTCAATTTCTAAATGTCCCGTTTTGTGTCGGCTTGGCCTTTGGATTTAAGGCGAGGGGGTTAGTAATGTGACCAAGACTTTGGAGTGGTTCAGGGTGTGAAAGGGGTGAGGCGTGGCAAGAAGAGGGCGGCTCGGCGGCGCCCATGATGTTTAATTTGGGTTGGAGCGATTGGAGCTATGTTGGTTTTAAATTTGTAACTCGGATTTTGAGCCCTTGGTTTTTTTCCGGTTGGGGCCTTTCGTTGGCATTTTTTCGGGGCTTTTTGGGATCGGGGAGTTGGTTTGTCCGAGCAGGACTGTGGAGGGGGGATTAAGATGGGGGGATGTGCAGAGCACGCGGGAAGGGCTAGCGGTGTTTAATACACGGTCCAAGCCAGATCAGGTGGGTAGAGGTAAGCTTGTGCGCTTGGGAGCAGTGGAAGGAGCTATAATGTGCCCAGTTCGTAGCTTTCATGACTCGGGGGGGCGGCGCGGGGAGGCTTCTGGCCCTCTGCTTATTTACGCCGATGGTAGTTTTTTGTCGCGGTTTCAATTTACCGCAGTTTTTCGGCGATGTTTGGAGGGACTTGGTCTGGACCCCGTTCAGTTTGCGCCTCATTCGTTTAGAATAGGGGCGGTGACAGAAGCAGCGGGATTGGGACTGGATGCAGATTCGGTGTGGAGGATTGGGCGATGGGATTCCGACCGCTATCGGCTATACATACGCCCTCATCTGATTCAGGGTGTATAAGGGAAAGGGGGGTAGGAAGGAATGTTTGTGTATTGTTATGACCTGTTTTGGTGTGGTTTTTCTTCTCCTCTTTGCAGGGCAACGATTGATTTGGATTTTTGGGCACTCGTTTGTGCATTGGGGTGCACAACGAGCTGCCCTTCGGGCAAGTGGCCGCCAGTTGGGAATCCCTGAAGAAACGGCGGTATTCGGTGATCGGGAAGCGAGGAATGATCTGGATCCAGGTTCTTCCAGAGTTCAAACGTTTTGTGTCCTGGAATCGTCCGCCGGATGTGGTGGTTTTTCATGTAGGAGGAAACGATTTGGGCATGCGGCAGATCAGAGAACTAATTAGGGATGTGCGCTTTGACTTGCTTCGGCTCTGGTCCACTTATCCTAGATTAGTGACGGTTTGGTCCAACATCGTGCCGAGGTTGGCTGGGAGGAATGCTGATTCAGTGGTAGGTTTAAATAGGGCAAGAATCAAGGTGAATAAGGCTGTGGCTTCATTTGTGGCGAGAAATGGGGGATTTGTAGTTAGGCATAGGGAGCTGGAACCGGGTGTTGGGGAGTTTTGGAGGAGAGACGGAGTGCATCTGAATGCAGTCGGGTTAGATTTATGGTCGCTTGATATTCGGGAAGGGCTAGAGAGGGCGTTGGGGCTGTGGGGGGCGTCGCGATCGTGAGGTGTCTCGGTCGCTAGCTTTGGCGGTTTGGGGTCCTTGGAGTCGGTTAAAGGATTGGGGGAGTCAGGTTTCGGCTTGGCTCCCAGGTTTCTTGGATGGACCGGGCTGGCGAAAGTTGGGGCTCCACAGGGCAGAGTCCTTGGGAGCAGGTTGCGGAGTGGTTAGCCGCCTGAGGTGGCTTTTTGGTGCCCTGAAGCCGGGGGTGATGGCTGGGGGCAAAACAGCGGTGTGAAGGAGGAGTTTCGCCAGTCCCTGGTGGTTGGATTATTGATTTAACTCCAAGGGCCTCAGCCCCAAGTTGGTGGTTTATGGATGGCAGTAAAGAGGTCGTGGAAGGTTGTTGGGGGTATCGGTTTTTAGGGAGGGGGCAAATGGGTATGTGATGCTCATTTGCATTAACTGTTGATTATGGTTATTTTATATGTTATTTATTTGTATGTTTAATAAAATGGCTGCTGTGGCCAAAATTATCCAATCCGAGACTCCGTGTTTTTATTAGTATGTAACCGTGGTGGGGGATTGGAGGGGTTGGCTAGAAAACAGCAGAGTATAGGCGTTGCCTAGGGTCATGACGAAGTCACTAGATTTGGTTGAACAAACACTCTGCAAACACTGTCTGAAGTGCCAAAAGAACATATTCACTTTATTGTGAAAGTGACCTACGCTACCCATAATGGAGATATAAACCACCACATAGCTCTAAGGAAAACAGTGTAGTAATAATTTACTGCTATTCATGGCAGTATCTTTGGTGTTTATTGGCCCAGTTATTGGAGTATTGAGAGCAGTATGGGCGACATGTCAGAAAAGAGGCACTTCCAATCCAGTTTTAAGGCACATTAAATGAGTGTATAATGCACCTGAATAAATAAACCTGTCAAAAATCTGGTGGTGTGGTCTGCCTTGTATAGCATATTTAATGCATCTAATTTAGGCGTATACCAAAAAAAGGCACATAGCATATCATTGCTAGGATATTTGATGCGCCTACTTTAGGCGCATTCAAAAGTGTCATTCCTGGCATAAAATGTGCTTAGTTTTGTTGTACAACAGTTCATTTGTTTAGAGAATACGGCGTTAACAGTTTTTTTGGTGCAGCCCTAATGGGACATGTCGCTCTAAGTGTTTTATAATAAGCCTAGAAAACATTTTACATATAGTAGCAGGTATAAAGTGACTTAAAGGGGTTTTCTTATCACAATAATTAGCTTTTAACATGTAGGGAAAGGTAACAAAAGACTTATTACCAGATACATTGCTGATTGGATTTTGCTTTGTTCATGAGATAAAGGAGATTTTCTCTACTGCTAGTATGCACAAGTTTCTCTATATTACTGTCCACCTCTCTCTGCTCTCTTTAATCTCTTTTGCACCATGTGTCCCCTCTGACCATGAGTCACTCCCTGCTAAGTCTTATCTCCAGCACAGAAGCTTCTTTATCTAAGTTAATGACAAGGTTTAACCTCTTAGAGCTCTGTAGTCAAGTGCAATACAGTTTATAAACCTCCAGCAGTCATATCACTGTAAGAGGAATGTCTAGGAACACCAGAGCTTATATACACCAATCACTACTGTACACCCACCCAGAGCCTAACCAGGAAGTGTCAGTGAAAAAGCATGGTGAGTAAACCCCTTTAAATTCTAGGTGCAGTTTTGTAACCAATTTTTCATTAGTTCAGTAAATAAAATGAAGTAACTCCTGAATGGTTCTGATTAAAAATGTCTTACAGTTTTATGTATACAGCTCATATGCAGATATATCTGTCTCCAAGGCTACTGTATATTTCATCCTTCAGGTTCCATTGTCTGTAGGTTAGTAAGAAAAGTAGTAGGGAGAAGGGAGAAACCAAATCAAGCTATAAAGGCACATAGGTTTTAAGTGCTCCTACATTGTATCATGCGTTATTAGTATGTAGTGGCATGGTGATATCAAAAGTCACATTAGAAAGGACCTGTGGCCGTTCTTGATATGTCTATTTTAATGTTCCCTGTGAAATAACAATTTTGTAGCATCTTCTCTAATATCTCTGTGTTGTTCTGTTCCTCTGTTATTCCTTCTAGAAGTGTATTACTGAAACTGTCAGATGGGTGTTACCAATTGAGTGTCCCTGTATAGTCTGACATGGACCTATCAGTGCCGACAGAGTCAGTGAGAACAGGGACAGACCCCTTTGAAAACTGTACTGGTAACACCCTGCTGACTGATTTAGTCATATATTTCTAGGAGGAATAACAGAGGAACAGCACAACACTGAGTTCTAAGTGAACATGATCTATAATTGTTATTTCACAGGGAACACAAGGATTCACTAAAACAGGTATGTCAGGACAGGGCTGCCATCAGTCATCTATTAACCATTTCCGGGCCCCATACAGCCAAATCAAATGGGGCCCCCAGCCCTTACTAGTTCCAATGTTTTAACATGTCAGGGGGCCCCTTTTTGATTAGGGCCCCTGACAGGAGTACTGCCCGTACTGCCCTATTGGCACCCCTGTATCAGGAGATGTGACAGGTTTAAAGAAATTAGTATATGGACAAACAGGCCACTCCTGATCCTAAGATCATAATGCCTATATGGTAGAGTACCTTGGAGGGCACGATCATAGTTAGGCTGTTTCTAGGTTGTCTGGGGTAAGCAGATGTAAGAACTATGTTATGTATATTATACCCAAAGCATGGCCAATGCAACAGCATAACTAAGTAAATGAAATTAGAGAAAAAAATTGCCTTATTTTATAGATATACTGATGAATTCACTCAATTGTCAGGGTGAAACACAGTATGCAAGTTAAGCATAGTACACTATAGGACTCATTCCTATTTTGTAGAGTCTTAGTTAAGGGTAAGAGAAAACATACTACAATCAAGCATAACATTATAACATGGATAAGATCTTTCGAGTAGCATCTTTGAGAAGGTCATAATCTGTTTACCTTCCGTAGTCTAAATGAGCTCTTCCCATAAAGAAACACATTTCCTACTGGCCATACATCCACTGGGTCTCCTCAATGCAAACCAATGCCCTCCATAACCCATGTGTTCTAGCAAATACCTGACCAAGTTCTGGGAGACTGTCTGGCAACCAATGGTTTGCATGAAATACTGATATTGTGTTATATCTAACAAACTTTTTAAATAAAAAAGCAGCTTCTGTGTGGTTCTAAGGATAAACAGATTATATAGCTGTGAATGTTACTATCAATTTCCATTTACAGGTCTAGGTTTAGTCCTTTAAAAGATTAATATTTCAATGAAGTAAAATATTGTAACATTTAATATATGAAATACATTTATATATTAAATGTTATATTTACAATTTATTATTTGAATATTTTATATTTCTATAGTTGCAAAATATAATTACATTCAACACCTTTGTGACCTTTTCTACATCAATTCAACAAGCAGTTCAGAGCTGTGTCTATGAAAAAGAAGTCACTTACCATTGGCACTAAAGGTTTTTGATATGCAAGTTGCAATGATAGATATGTTTTCTGCAATCCTTCAATCATCATTTCAATGAATCTTTTAGAGATAATGTGCGTATTTAGAGGTCTACATTCATGAAGGTGTATGCTCGTACATTCACTTAGGAACACAACTAATAAAACTGGTTATGCCTGACATGTTCCTCAAATCTAGGAGCTAAAGAGTATTATTAAGTTACATGTCTTAGCCAATACAAAACTGACTGAGAAAGTAAATTTTCCACAGCACAATACACAAAGTTTAACTACTGTAATAACCTAGAAAGCCATTTAAAGTGCAAATGCTATTTGCTACTTGTCCTTCTCTGTTCCATACCATTAGGCAAGAAGCCTGCAATAATAGGCACTGGCCAGATGAGAGCAGCAACACTCCAGACAATTATAACAAGAGTCATGAAACAGGCCACCAAAGTGGATTCAATGGGCTTCCGATTCATTCGCCAGCCCTGTTCCACTCTCAGCTCTTCTAAATTAAAATCCAGGCAACAGAAATTCAGGGATTCCCCTTGCAAAGGGTCTGCTGTAGATGACGAAAGGAAGGAAAAGCTAGAAGATGCAGCAGAAGATGCATGTTGATGCCTAAGGTGGCCACTCCTTCTACTTCTTGACCATCCACACCCTACACAGAGTCGAAATTCCTGCTGTGCCCCAGAGACCCCAAGATGCTCAATGGTAACTGGGGAGACAACACGATTGTAGGCGGCTGAGAAGAAGGCTCTACCATGATTATTGGTGGAAAAGAGCAGCAGGTCACATTGAAAGCCCAGCTGGCGACCCCATCGAACTAGAAGAGAGGTGAGCATCAGCCTGTGGACACTGATGTTGCAGTGAGTTGACACCTGTGGCTGAGACTGGGAGGCATGCAACTCTTGATGTGTATGAGGAGACACAATTAAAGTCTCTTTGCTGTTATCCCATGTGCTGGTGGAAGGTGAGACAGGAGGAGAAGAGGAGGAAGGTAGACTCTTGGTATGTCCTGTCTGGGTAGCCTTCAGTTCTTGTACATTCTCAATAGTGGTGCTCTTTTCAGTTTTCAGATCAAAACCCAGGTTGGCCAAAGATCTGCTTGAAGAATTAATAGGGAGTAAAAAGACATCCTCTTCAGTGTGACCCTGTTGATTCCATCCTAGGGTTGGAGGCTGGATGCAGATAGCCAGCAATGCCACAAGCCCCTGGAGCAGGCTGCTTGGAGGGCACAGGTGCAGCAGCCTCATTGCACAACGTTATAGAGGAGGCTGCATGGTTAGCTGAAAGGAGACACTGCTTGCACAAAGACTGAAACTCACACAGGCGTGGAAAAGGATTCTAGTAACTGCGCTCCACACTGCCTCCAAGTCATCCCCCCTCTGCTTTTTTTCCTCCTCCTCCTTCTCTCAGCTTTTGATTTAGATGATTAGAGAATTGTGAGATGCAGCTTATCTATACCTTTCATTTCCAAAAGACTAAGGGGCGGGAGATACTCCTTCATATTATGCATCCCTAATACTTGTGAACAGTAGGAAAGCAACATGGGGTGGTTTCCCTTCTGTCGAAATTCACATATTGAATTCATTGCAGTTTGTGGATCCTTTTAGACAAAAAAAATATCCTTCGTTAAGAGCTTGAAACTTGAAATAGAATAGTAAGTGAAGAATAGAATGCATTTCATTCTTCTTTGTAGCTAGGTGACACATTCCCTTGTGAGATATGAGAACAAAGGTTTTAATTTGATTTTTTTTGCTAAAACAATAGCTGATCTAGTCCTGGTGTATACTCATCATGTGAAATATACACATTTACATTACAATTATTATTTAAAGATAAACCCAGAGTCAGTGGAAGCTCGCACAACAGTATTTAAGGTGGAATTTGACCTTAAAATCCATGTGCTATCCAACTCCCATTGGTTTGAATTGACAATCTGCTCTGTAGTTTACACTGTGAAGAAGTGTGGATTTTCTGCGCTATGGGTTTCAAATCATGGTGCGAGAAAAAAAAACAATGGACATCCCCATTCTTTGAAGTGGATCATACTTGAAATCCATGCGTGACACATGTAAGCCCTAACGTCCAAATCAAAGTTGAAAACTGCCTCTACAAAGTAAAAATCTTCTGCAAAAATCCTAGGTATTGCCTAAGATTTCTGCCATGAAATCCACATCGAAGAATCTTACAAGTGACTATACCCTTAGTTACTTGAATTGTTTTAGTTGTGTCTTGCAAGAGCCAAGTTGAGATCCGTATCTGCACCTGAGATTGTCTAAAACCAAGATGAACTCCACCTCGCTCTTGTCAAAGGCTCAGGTTGTTGCTCAGTCTCTCACCTGCTTTAGTGGTGGCATGTGCCCATCACAAGCTGACGAATCAGTTAATGGAGAGCAGATTTAATTTACAGAATAGATGGAATATCAATGAATTACTAGCACTGAAACCACCATTGAGAAAATGATTATCAGGTACCGTCACTTAAATATTAAAGCAAATTTTCCTAAACAAGTAGGATGTTACAAATAAAAAAGCCCAGCAGCCCTTCATACATACATTTTGTCATTTCCTCTTTCCCTTTCTGTGCTTAGAACATATCAGATATAGGTTGTGAGGGACCAATGAACCTGGACAGGGATAGACAGTGATCTCTAGAGCTAGGCCCCCCAAAGCAGTCTCTGCCTACTTGCTGGTCTGACCCTAAAAAGTCGACGACAACTGGTCGACAGTCCCTTCCAAAATAAAGTGACACAAAAAACAGGAAAAGCCAGAGAGACACAATCAAAGGAAGTCAGGCAGAAATGGGTCAAAACCAGAGATAGTAAAGCAGTACAAAAACAACAGGCAGAAACGGAGGTTAAAAAGGCAGGCAAAAGGTCAGCCATCCAGAAAATCCAAATAGATAACTAATTGCCAGCTCATCCCAAAAGAGACTATCACAAGCGAAGTGCAAGAGCCCAAGTGATCTTTAAATAGGATGTCAGAGTCCCAATCAAGAGCTACACAAAACACAGACTGACTGGCGAAGGCAGCTTTTAAACACACTCAGTCTAAGGCTAGAGCCACACAGCATAGTACAAAAAACGACAGAAAGCTGATGGCATTTTGTCCTATGCAGGATCACGGTTCTCGTCACTGATTTACACAAAAACTGTGGTCGGTTTTGGTTTTTGCTGTCGGCCCGTACAATTGAATGTATGGGAATACAACGGCAAACCGCAAAACTCCTGCAGAAAACGCAAAATGTTGCATATTCCGCGCCTGTTAAAAACCTATGCTGTTTAGACTACAGCAGGGAGTTTTCATTGCTGTCTATGGAGCACAGTGTGCCGTCACAGTCTTGGCGATTTCAAAATACTGAAACTGCCGAAAATCCGCCGGAATTCCTGTATTGTGTAGACATAGCCTAATTCACCTACAGCCCTGCACAAGGCTAGCAGAAGAAACAGATGGGTTGTGCTGGGAAACCTGTCAATCACACCACAGTCAGCACTGAAATCAGTGTTCAGACCAGTGCAAGAATACGCGCAATTCAGGTACAAATCATGACCAAGAGTGGTTTCTGCTGTATCTTACAGACAGAGGACTGCGCTGCAGCCTGAACAGGCATGGTCATTACACAGGTATTGAGAATACAGTGGATTAGAAAAGTATTCCTACCCCTTTTACATGATAGAGCAAAGAAAAGTAGCATGTATTTGTGAAATGTAAAGAAAATATGTGCTTTTCCAAATTTTTGCAAATTAAAAAACTGAAAAATGTGGCATGCATATATGTTCAGCCCCTTCAATGCTCTGTTTATAGGACCACCTTTAGCTGCAATAAAAGCTGCAGTCTGTTGGTGCATGTCTCTACCAGCTTTGCACATCTAGAGGCTGGAACTTTTGCCCATGCTTCTTTGCAAAGTAACTCAAGCTCAGTCAGATTAGATAGCAAACGTTTGTGAACAGCAATTTTCAAGTCCTGCCAGAGATTCTCAATGGGATTTAAGTCTGGACTTTGACTGGGCCATTTTAACACATGAATATGCTTTGATTTAAACCATTTCATTGTAGCTTTGTTTTTGCAGCCTCTAAGGGTCTGTTCACATGGCTTGTTTTGTCACGCATTTCGCCACGTATTTCACAGCTTATTGCGCATTACATGCGTAAAAATGCGCGCCACAATTACGGTAATCCATAGCTGTCATAGAGAGCTATGGATTACGCGTTGCCCCCCACGCATACAATACGATCGTATGACATATCAATTGTTCGCGGCGGTTACGGATTATGGATGATGGATTGAAAAGTACTGTGAGATGTTAAGAGTTTTGGCTATTTTTTTTTTTTTTAAGACCTAACCCTGCAATACACTTTGCCACAATTTTATCCTTGAGCTGTCTGGTATGTTCCTTTTGTTTTCATGATGCTGTTTGTTCGGTAATGTTCTCTAGCAAACCCCTGAGGTCTTCACAAAACAGCTGTAGTTATACTGAGAATAAAATACATACAGATGTGGTCTGTTTACTAAATAGGTGACTTTTAAAGGCAATTGGTTAAACTGTGCATGCCACGCTTTTCAATTTTTTTAATTTGGAAAAATTTGGAAAACCATATCACTTACTTTACATTTTACAAATACTTGCTACTTTGTGTTGCTCTATCACATTATCAATAAAAATACATTTACATATGTGGTTGTGACATTTAAAAATTAGGAACAGTTTAAGGGGTATAAATACTTTTGCAACCATCTATAGTTGAGACTTATAATGCTTTACTGTACTTTATCTGGGAGGCAACACGGTACAGTGCAATCTTTCACCATTGCTCTTTTTGAAAGGAGACCAAACATACATAAGTCCATCCCTTTAACTGAGAACAGTCCAATATTATAGACATTGGGCACAGCCCACTGGGCTGGGTCTCCTTTTCTGCTGGCTTAAAGGGGTTGTCTCACTACATCGATTCAGCTTACCTCAGTCCTGTTTTCTTGGTTTAATTTTGAATTCAGGGGTGTCTTTACTGGCTTCCACTAGGCTGCAGTAGAAGACAGGTCTGTAGCTATAGCGACCTGAGGAGCTGATGCAGCCTATTCATTAGGGGAATTTTGGAAATAGGAAGAACACTGTTAATGAACATATATTGCAAAGTGACTTGTTTTTGCAAGATCTTTAACATAGAAAGTAATCCTTGTAGTGAGACAACCCCTTTAAGGGAGGTCCTAAACAGAAATCAGGCAGTAACTCATTTATACAAAATTAACACAATTTATAGGTTTACTTTAGCAGACATGGGAACTTCTCGATGCTATGGCCCATGATTGGCTGAGTCGCATTTCCTCTATTGTCATAGCTTTTTGTGGAGCCTTTTTTCAAGCTTGAGATAGCTGAAACTTTGCCCCTGGGTAAATAAACACTTCATGTTTTCACTGCAGTGCTGTCTCTTTTCTGTTTATTTTCTATGTGTTGAGACAGGACCTGAAAGAGTTATATAGCTGGTGCCTTATTGTCCATCGGAATGGCAGTATCGGGGAATAGTAAGTCATTTTGTTTCTACCCACACTGACCCCTATATAGTTATTTCTACAGACAACCTCTTTAATGGTGTTGCAGTACAAAACTCTGGTGTTAAAATTTAAGAGCTAAAAGAGTCACTTTTGAGTTGTAAGCTGTATCTTTTGATTCATATCACTGGTATAAATAGTGTCTTTATCATGGTCTGAAGTTGTCAGGGGGGCTTCATTACTAATTAACTATCCCTGGCACTATATACTCATGACAGGTCCCTACACAGTCACAGCCCCTTGGGCAGTGCTATCACATAAATATGATGTCACAATAATGATGTTATGGATGATACCCACAACACTGTGTTATATATATATATATATATCTATATATATATATATATTTATATATATTATGTATTATATTATATATTTATATACACACACCTATATTATATATTATAATGTGATATATATATATATATATTATATATTATATATATTTATGTTATGTGATTTCAGGACAGCGATGAAGGGGTTGGTTAACTAAAAACAAAGTAATAATAATAATATGTATTCACTTATGATCCAGTGTTAATGGTCCAATGGTGTCTCCGGTCTTTATTTGCTTCCAGTCCTTCCAAATGGTGGTTGTGTACATCCTGCAGCAATCGGGTGCATAATTTCAGTGGCATAACGTCATCCCATTAAAACCGCTGATCATGGAGTGAACAGTTTGCAAATCATGATGTTAATGTAAACAGCAGCATATGACCGATGAAGCCACTGACGGGCTATGTCTACACAGCACATAGCTTCAAACAAAAGTTAAAAGTATGCAATGTATCCAACCGCTCCGTATGACACGTGTGCACAATTAGAACTCAAACTCTGCTAGGTTCGTCTCCATCAGGGATCCTGGCCTCCAGTCTCTGGGCTTCCATATGTAATCGACATCAAACAAAAGATATATGGACCAGCGGTGATGATATAACATAAGGCTTTCTTTTATTGTTACAATATATGGAGGGTACAGTTAGGTACAGACATCGACGGCGTTTCGGGCGCCCGAAAGCTTTCGATGACTGCTACCCTAAAACTGTACCCTACCCATATATGTACAATAAAAGAAGCCTTTGGTTATAATCATTACCGCTGGATCCATTATCGTTTGTTTTATGTCTACACAGCATTGAACAAAAGCCGGTCGACTTTCGGACTATTTTTTCCGATGCACGAAAGCGGGTTTTGCGCACAAACCATGGTCGGTTTTTTCCCGTCGACCCATACAATTGATTGTATGGGAAACCGATGGAAAAATTCAAGACGCCAGCGTATTATACATCAGTTGGTATTAATACCACCGGCGCAATAAACGGAGACAGAAACCAAAATAACCTTGTGATAGGGACAAAGGTCGTTTTTTTTTCTGTTGAAGTCTATGGGCTGCCTGAACGATCGTATTTTCAGCTGTTTTAGAATCCTAAAACTGACAAAAATAAGATTTTTTACGCCGTGTAGACATAGCCATAAGATTCAGCAATCTCATGGCGTTCAGAGGGACTGGACGTAAATAAACACTGGAGACACTGCCAGAACTGCTTTATAAGGCGGTGAGTATATTTCGTCTTTGTTATTTAAAAAAGTTGGGGCCTATTTTTTTTTTTTTGGCCAACCTCTTCAAGCCTCAAAATACCCATGCAAAACAGTCATCACCTGTAAAGTATATTCAAAAAGAAGTCTGAGGATGCAATATATGAAAATATGTTCAATTCAATTGATATATACATTATTATTTTTAATAATGAAGTAGGTGTAATGCTGTTGATATAATTCATCATGTATGGTTTTCTGTTAGACTTTGGGCATACCCCCACGGCACGGATTTTCAGCTGGTTTTTTCAGCCAGGTTTGGCGGTTTTTTCAGGGTACCACACTGAAAAACCGTGCCAAAAATATGGAGGGCATATGGTGCTTATGGAAAACCCGTGCAGCAGTCCCCACTGCACGGGTTTTCCGTCAGGCGGGTTTTCCGCCTGCAGTCCGGCTGCAAAACATTAAGCAAGTACATTCTTCCGTCCTTTCTTCCGTCACATTCTTCGTGGGGACGGCCGCAAAACAGGACAAATACCGGCCGGCAAACTGACCGGTATTTTTCCTGTGCAGTGGGAACGCGCAACTTTCAAGGCCATGTTCTCACGACTTTAAATTGGGCCGATTTTCGGTACGTAATTACGCGCCGGAGTGCGCTGAAAAAAGGTCCCAGTCATTTACGGTAATATCCACATTTCTCAAGAGAACTATGGTATTACGTTCCTCTCCTTGCTCGGCGAAATACGCCCCCCGGGCGGGGAGATAAAGTGACATGGGTATGAATTACCAGCGGTGTTAAGCGCGCGGATAATTACAAGTTTATGGGCCGAGCGTAAGTGCCCGCCTCCCTCCCCCGTTTTACCGGCCAAACCCACACGGCATAATTGTGGGCCGTAATTACGTCCCGCAGTTAAGCCGTGTGAACATAGCCTAAAGAGGTACATGTATGAGCGGGGCTGTACCAGAAGTTTGGCGTATTGTAACGGGTATGGTAGTGGATCCTCTGAACCACCACAAGCGGATGGTTGTTTGTTATGTCCACGCCAGGGAGCGGAATCTAAGTAGGGTCCGGTATTCACTAGAGGCTGTGCGCAAAGCGGGGTGGACTTGCTGCGGCGGATTACTACCAGATCGCTACCCCCTTGACGTACTTGCTTGCGGTTGGCAGCCGAGGTGTTGCGTTGGTACAGAATAGTGAAGCAGGCTCATAGTTCGGGGACAGGCAGAAGTGTCAGTGCAGGACGGGCTCGTTGGTTCGTAGATTAGTTGGGGGGGGACAGGCAGAAGGGTCGGCGACAGGCCGGAAATGGATGTGCTGGTCAAGGGGACAGTAGGCAGAAGGCTTATCGTACCGGTGGTAGAATTAGAACAAAAATAAGGGAACTCTGGAACGCTTCCTCTCTAGTGCACCAGGGCAAACTATCGATTTCGGGCAAGGTGCTAGGGAAGATGGAGGGGCTTATATATAGGGGAAAGCGGCCCGGTGAGAACAGTCACCGGGTATTGCTACTGTCCCTTTAAATTTTCTGAAGTGCCACGCGCACGCTACCCGGAATCCCCGGCCGCAGGAGAGTGCGCCGGCGGATGGAAACAGGAGCGTGGCGAGGGTTAAGTGGGACACAAGAAGCGCTGGGGGTGTCCGCCGGCCTGAGTGCCGGGCTGCGGCACCGGCCGCAGCAGGAGGCGCTGCAGCATTGCGGGTGTGCCTGCGCCCCGACACGGGGGTCGCAGGGACTGCCGTAACACGTATTTTAAGCCCGACATCATGCACAGACCGTTCCTCGCATTAATGAAAGCCTACGAATGCCAATTAGCCAGGCTCATTACAGAACGCAAAAAGCAGGGCAATTTGGTAATGCGCCTGAGATCGGGGGTGTGCATGCAAGGGAGGCGGGGGTGGGCGGACTAGAAGCTATAGGATTTATAGGGCTTCGAATACGGCCGCAGTTTCAAGGCAAATTACTGCTGAAAACAGGTTAAGGACACTTTCAATGTGATATACCAGGAGCCAGGAAATGTCGTGTTAGTGCTAGAATGCACCTGATTTATGACTCGCTGTAGAGCAGGTTCATAAATCAGGCGCAATCTATGCTATTATAATGCGCTTGAAATTTGGCGTTTAAGCACCAAATTTCATACACGTGGCCCAAAGTGTTTATTTTTGTATTGAAAGAGGTACTTTACTTTATAGGAGGAAGGACTCTCAATCCCCTGTAAAGGCATAGAAAAGGGATTCTGCCAGGTGGTTTATTTTGCCCTATCTGAGAGCGGAATGTGATAGAGGAAGAGAAGAGAAGCTGAGGCTCTTGGATACCTATGTAAAAAGCAGAGTAAAAACTATAACTGGGGACTCCTTTAAGTGACAGTAGGGGCAATTTTGGTATTGAATATTTGGTGTTTAAAATGCAAAAATTTTCATGCGCATTATAGAATGGGAAATCGCGCCTGTTTATGAACCTGTCTCTACTGCGGGGTCAGTTTATAATCATGGCGAAATTTAGTACGGCATTTTGGTAAGGGTATACCTTTTTGAAAGTGGGTTTACCTGGCTCCAGCTTAATGCGCCTAGGGATTTGCAATAAGCGAAGATATAAAAATCTATAGCTTAGTAGGGTTCTTGTGCGCCAGGACCTACCACACGCACCTCGATCTCAGGCGCATTACAAAGTGTCGCTTGCGCTCTGTAATGCGCCTGATAATGGCATTTGGTAGGCTTTCCAGTAATGCGAATGGGGCTATGCCTGATATCCCCTAGGAGTCCTGTTCACCCAGTCCACATACAATGATTGACAATTTTCCCTTTATCAACACGTGTACAGTACAAACATGTCATTCAGGTGTTTTAAATTTTTCTTCTACTTTTTAATCTAAATAATTATAAACTACTTAATTCTCATTCTACTCTCAGCTACGACAGCAAAACCACATGACAGATTCCCTTTAAAGCTGACATGCTGGTAGTTTGCAGCTACTACAACTTAGAGGGATTATTAGGGAAAAAAAACTGAATGTGTTATGCATTGACTGCAAATATATAAAGACAGTATGTAAGTTCTTTAGAGGTTCTAGAGGTGGCTTGGTTTGCAGCCAACGTCTTATTTTTTAAGATCTCAATGTATGCAGTGGTTTTGGACCTTTCTATCCGAAAAACAGAGCTTCAACCACTGTATAACGTAGAACTGGATATAAAAATGTTGAAAGGAGGACTGTTCTGTTAGTTGTTGCTTATGATTGATACGCTCCAGTTGGAGTGTTCTTCACACACTTTATTTAATGGGGTGATAGCTGCATTACACCATCGTGTATGATCACTGGTCCCTGTCTCACTAAAATACCAAACATGTTGTCATTATAGTACACATATTTAAATAGCGAGACATCTTGAGGCCATACAGCATATAACATATTGCTACATCCTTTCTCTTAACTGGAAGAACAACACAATAAACTTAAATTCCAAGTTAGAGTAAATTGATATAGAGTTACTGTTAGTTGTAATCATTTGAGGTGGTGGAGGCTTTATGATCAATTTCTGCTTAGGTCTAGTAAATATCCAAGTTTCTTTGTCTACATTACCTGTTCTCCTGTCCAGAATCCTCACAATAATGGTTGGCGAAGTAGTTACCTGTTTGGTTCTAGGCTTTGTACTTGTATGCCTCATTGTCTTTGGGTGTTGGATTGTTCAAAAAGGCCATTGAATCATCTTGCTTCTTTCCTTCAGATATCTCAAGGATTTCCTCAGTTAGATTTTCCTTCCTCTGTTTACAACTTTCATAGAGGATGAGGTCCTAGTTTTTGGGAAAACCTTTGGCCTTTTGCCAGTGGTTTGTAGTATTTGCCTGTCTTGGCTGAATCTTGTTATTATGATAATTCCTCTGGAGATCAGGCAGATCCTTTGTTAACTTATTGTAATAGAAAGCTTGCCTATCTTGATTCTTCTGTAGTTTAGCTTTAACCCCTTCCTGACGGATGGTCATACTAATATGGCTCTACATTTTTTTGCTCTTTGCCTTTCGAATAAGCAATAACTTTTTTAATTTTCCCTACATAGACATATGGAGGGCTTTTTATTTTGTGGACAAAGTTTGTACTTTCTAGTGTGTGGTTATTTTTCAATATACTAGGCGAAACGGACCAAAAAAAAATTCTAATAGAGGGGCAAAATGTGAAAAAAAAACGTACGGGTGCCATGTTTGCGGGAGGTTTGTTTTTACGGAGTTTTATTCTTCGGTAAAAATTGTAGTGTCTGTTATCTGTTATTCTAAGGATTGATAACGGCATCTTGACAATTACTAACATGTTAAGGTTTGCCGTTATGTTTTGGTAACGTAAAAAAAAATCCAAAAAATTTTCTATTCTTGAAATTTGCGCATGCGGCGCCATTTTGTGAACCATTAACTTTTTTGTACTAACACTATGGTCGTTCAGTTGAGGCGGCCATTTTTTGCGGGAAAGATGTGTAACTTTTTAATCCTTGCCACTTAGAAATGGACATGCGACTTTTTGATTACTTTTATTCCAATTTTTTATGTGACGGTTGGAAATGACCAAAAAAATTACACAATTTTGGCATCTGGAATTTTTTAATTCTTCTACAGGTGTTCAGCCCTTACGGGATATATTATATTATATTTTTTATAGATCCGGGACATTTTTCGGACGCGAGGGCGGCTACCAAATATTTGTAACTTTTTTTATTATTTTATTGTTTTTTATTTGTAAATGGGGGGAAAGGGGTGGTTTTGAACTTTTCAATAATTTTTTTTGTACTTTAAAAAAACCCTTTTATTTTTTTTTTTTTTACATTAACAGAATTAGTCCCCTTATGGCGCCTTGACCACTAGGGGGCGCTATCGTTATACAGCATAATGCATTGCATAGGCCAATGCATTAGGGGGTGTGTCAAAGTAGTGACGGTTTCTCACAATTCCTTTTCTGCGAGACAGAAGTGGGGCCAAAACAGGAAACATGGCAAGACGACTCAAGAGCTTCACAAGGCTACTGCGCTGCCAAGTAAGCCCATCAGGACTCTGCGATCTCACGGCTGAATGATGGTCACGGATCGGGCTGAAAAAACGGTGTGCGGCACTCTTTTACAGTCATCCAGGACGCCGGCGGCCTTCTTTTGGCTGACGGCGGCATGATGGGTTTTAAAAAACGAGCAGGGAGTGGCGAACCGCCGCCCGCCCTGCGCTGAAAACCGCCGGGGTGTTAGCTGTTAATAAGCCAGATCTAAAACCCGACGGCTGTGAATGCCGGATCGCGCCGCGATCGGTTTCAAAGCTGCTTACCGGCGCTATGACGTTCTCTAACTCACTAGGTCGGACAAGGGGTTAATGTTTTTCTTCCAAAACTTTGTGTTTAACAGATGGACTTAGCAGTTGGTTAAAGAGCGTCTATGTACCCTTATTCATGAGTCCTCTCTGCCGGATTTGCTGTCTAGGCTTGGGTGGTGTGTTTCTGTGATCAGTATTATAGGAACAGATATACATCTGTTAACTGGTTGTTTTGACTTCCTGCATTAGTCTTTTGGCTGTTTTTTTATGGACCTGAAACAGGGGCGTCGTGCTAGGTGTCCAAAAAACATCCGGGGGCCCGGGCCCTCTGTGTTTATGTTTTGCTCATAGTTTGCCCTATTTTGAAAATGAAAAAAGCAGGAGACTCCAGTGGGCGGCGGCGTTAGAGCGTCGCGGACAAAATTTGCATGGGACACGGGCCCCATCTTGGTCGGTATTGGGCCACGCCCCTTCAAAAAAAAAACCACACCCACTTCCAACACTAACTGCCCATAACGGTCTTTGAAGGAAAGCCACGGTAGATGCCCATTATAAGCAGGTAGGTAGCCCCACATAACCGGGTAGTGCCCTTTACAGGGCCCGGTTAGATGCCCCCTTTGTAGGCCAAGAGAGTAGGATGCCCCCATCTGAAGCCAGGGTTAGATTGGCCCCCATTTTGTTAGCCAGGTAGGAGTGCCACCTTTTTTGTTAGCCAAGGTAGGTGCCCCCATTGTTTGCCAGGTAGGTGACCCATCTTGTTAGCAGGTTAGTGCCCCATCTGTTAACCATGTTAGTGCCCCCATGTTTGCCACAAGGTAGTGCCCCCATTGTTTTGCCAGGTGAGTGCCCCCCATTGTTTGCCAGGTTAGTGCCCTCATTGTTTGGCCAGGTAGTGCTCCAGTCCTGTTAGGCAGGTAGTGCCCCCATCTGTTTGCCAAGATAAGATGTACCCCATCTGTTTGCCAGGTAGGATGTCCCCCTCTTTTGCAGGTAAGATTGTTCCCTCTGTTGGCAGGTATGTGCCCCCATCTGTTAGGCCAGGTAGTGCCATTGTTTGCCAGGTTAGTTGCCCTTCTGTGCCAGGCTAGTGCCCCATCTGTTAGCCAGGTAGTGCCACCTTCTGTTGCCAGGATGTCGCCCCCTCTGTTGAAAGGTAATGCCCCCATTGTTGCCAAGGTAGTTGCCCCTCTCTGTTTGCCAGGTAGCGCCCCCTAAAGCTAATAAAAATAAAAAATAAATAAATTCCAACTTACCTTACCAGAGCCTCATGCAGCGCGGACAGCTCCTGCACGATGTCTTAGTCGAGCGCAGGGGACTGTGAGAGCAGCGCGCGTCCACTCACCTGCAGCGCGTCACCGGCAATTCCAACTACTGCTACGCATTGGACCTGTATGCACGGCTGCGCCACAGACGCACAGTATACATTAATAGGGGAGGTAGGAGGGGAGGGCATAGGAGTGGAGCGATCATCCTGCCTCCTCCTCCGCCAGTGAGAACCGCAAGGGCGAGAGTGAGCGGCGCTTTTGCACCACCCCGCCTGTAGGGAGCAGTGTCGCGGCGCAAGAGTAGTCACAGCGCTACTCTCTTTGCGCCTCGCGGGGGGTGCGGGTATAATTTATAGGGGACCCCCGACGACCTGCAGGCGGCGGGTGGAAATTGCCAACTCCCGGGGGGGGAGGGGAGGGAGGGGACCCCTAAATAGCGTGGGACACCCACCCGCCAAAAAACGGGGAGGATTGGAGAGTTGGCATGTTTGGTGTTTCTCTGTAGGGCTGGGTTTTCCCACACGGGCATTTTTCACGGGCCACATTGTGAGCTGTGGCATGAATTTTTACAGAGGAAGAAACTTATATCCTGTCACTAATTGTAATGCGTATTTAATAAAACTGTTGAAAAAAAGTATCTAAAAAGAATGTCATTACTATATCCTAAAATAGAAGGGGGGAACATTTCACATCCACATTAGTCACTGTGAATTTGCAGACCCATTGTGCAGCCAATTTACAAGGTCACTACAGTGGGCTTTCATTGGCCAGCACAAGGAATTGTTGTGCGACAACTTGAATTAGTGGGTTCACAAAGGTAAGTATTTATTTCTTAAATAATCCCCTTTAATGGATGGACAAACTCAAGTACGTTCTGGAACCCCCCTGTAGCATGGTTCAATCTGCTTCAGCGTGTTTTTGATGTGGAATCCAATAGAGCTCTGCCTTAGAGTTTGTGTGTTGGAGACAGAAAAAATCCACAGGCAATATTTCTTTTTTCTAATACAGACACCACCGAGCAGAAGAAACCTGGACGGGTCCCACTGTAATTAATAGGAAATTCCGTTGGGCGCTAGGTGGGTGGTCCCGCTAGTGTATTCGAAAGTGAAACATATGCACCCCGCTTTAGTTTGTCAACCTCTGTGCCGAAGGTTTCCAATCAGGAACCTTGTTGCAGAGGTTTATCAGGTCCTAAAGCTACGTAACAAATATTTTACACAAATAATTGTTTGGACCTGCATATATAGATAAATAAATTTCACATTTATACAACACAATGGAACTCACAGGACAATTTTAAAAAAATAACTCCTAAAGGCCCCGGTTTTCCCACACAGGCTTATTCAAGCCGTAATTGTCGAGGGGAGGGATTTAGCCCGCAGTTACGGCTTGGAAAAGGGGCGGGGGAGTGCCCCCCAGGCCCCATAGTCATTTAATTATTCACGGCGCGTACACGCTGTAAATTAATGTGCATGTCACTTTCCTCCCCCGCGGCAGGATTCGCACCGAGCGGGGAAGGAGCAGATCGGAAATCCACTGTTCTCTATGAGAGCCAGTGGATTACCGTATATGGTCAGTGGACGGGATTGGCGCATACTGAAGAACAAATTACGGCACGCAGTACGGGCTCCAAATCTCGCATAACAATCAAGCGTGTGAACGTGAGGCCCTAAAAATTGCAAAAGTTTTGTTTTTTGTTTTTTCTTATGTTGTACCATCAAAATACAAACTCGTTCCAGAAAAAAAGCCTACTGGAAACTAGGCAAAGTAAGAAAAGCTTTCTGGACCTGACAAAATAGCGACTAACTGACCACAAACTGTTATGTCCAGCACAGAAAGACATTTACAAAACAGAACACACATTAGTCCAAAAGTGACCATGTCTGTGCTGTTGTTACCTATCGGACACGTATTGCGGGATTATTGGGATGTGTTTTTTACAATATCACCAACACAGGTCCCTCAATCCCAAAATGGCCACAGCACAATGTGACCTCAAAAAAACTAAAAGAATAAAGGGACGCTGGCCTGCTTCTGTATATGGTGGAGGGGTCACCCTGCCCTGCAGGATGGAGGAAATAAACTCGGCACTGTATATGAGTGGAGGGGTGGACCTATGCCCTGCAGGATGAGGATAAACTCACGGCCACTGTATATCGGTAGGAGTGGTGACCTGCCCTGCAAGTGGATGAGGATAAAATCGGCACTGTATATGGTGGGGGGTGGACCATGCCGTGCAGGATTGAGGATAACTCGGCCACTGTATTATGATGGAGGGTGTGACACTGCCTGCAGGATGAGGATAATCTCGAGCTATGTATATGGTGGAGGGTTTGGTGACCCTGCTGCAGGAGAGGATTAAACTCGGAACTGTATATGGTGGAGGGGTTGCCCATGCCCCTGCAGGATGAGGATATACTCGCACTGTATATGGTGGAAGGGGTGACCCTGCCCCTGCAGGTCTGTGGAAATAACTCGGCACTGTATATGGTAGGAGGGGTGGAATGGGGACCTGCCCTGCAGGATGAGAGATAACTCGGCATGTTTATGGTGGAAGGGGGTGGACCTGCCCTTGCAGGATGAGTGATAACTCGGCAATGTATATTGGGGAACTTTCCACTTTGGAGGAGCACATAGAGGGGACACCAGATGCAGGAGGGCCAGAAAAAATCTATGGGATTAAGGCAGGTTACAATCCTTTGATATCCAGCAGGGCTCCCTGCAGGATCTTATATTCCTCTCTCACCTGAAATAAGTGGCTTCATGCTGTCCTACTGCACATGGGTGATACGCTGCTGCAGTTGATGTCGAGGGCTTATCGCTTGCTGGGGGCTCACCCCATCCCTCTCCGGAACCCTTTAGATTTATCAGAGGGGAGGGAGGAGGGGAAGGGAAGCGGACACGGGACAAATACTTTTGCTGCCTGCTCCCGGCCACTTCACCCATCAATCACACTGAGCACGGGCTTTTCACCGGTCTGTAACTCGGGGCGGCCCCCTCACGCATTTAGTGATGACGCTGCCCCTGCGCTGCTCCTGTTTAAGGGAAGCCGGGCTGCCGTTCGGCTGCGACGGATATGTTACAGCTGTCACGGGGTCCAGGAAACTTCCCTATTGCGGGAGGCTGTGGACCTTCGTGGTGAAGCTGGTAAGTAAGAGATTCGGGGCACAGGCTGTTTCACTCGGGGCTTGTGCCCTGAATAAACCAGCTTAGCAACGCCCCTGCTGCTGAATCTGCTTTTCCATTGCTCTGAGGATATCTTGGAGAAGATGTCTGGTGTTCGAATTCACATATTTTTCTTAATCTTTTGACCTCTTCCAATGTAAACTGAGCAGTGTTGTCAGAGATAACAATATCTAGAATGCCATACCTGGCAAATGGGCCTTGAATTTTTTTAATCACTGTGCTTGCCCCTGTGTCCTGCAAATAGTCAACCTCCCAGAAGTTAGAAAAATAGTCTACTGTTATCAGATATTCTTTGACATTCCATGTGAACAAGTCTGTTTCTCGTTTTGACCATGGCCTAGGTAGAATTTCATGTGGTTGCAACGATTTCGTCAGTTGCTTGTCAGTGCAGGATGCACATCTTTGACACGGTGCTATATCATTTTTTATGTGGTCCTTCATTCCCGGCCAATACACAGATCCTCTTGCTCGACATAGACATCCTTCATTGCCTAAGTAAGAAGAGTGCAATTTTTTCAGTATGTCTCTTCTGAGAGCTTCTGGTATAACAGACCTTTTTCCTTCAAAGATGATTCCTTGCTGCACTGACAGTTCATTGTCACGGATGCCCCTGCGACCCTCGTCCCGGGTCGCAGGCACACTCCGGTGCCCCGGACTCTCGAGCGAAGAGGGGCCCGTCCCGCACCTGGGTACGGGGGTTGTGACTCTCACGCTCATCCCGCTGCCGTGGGTCCCCAGTTGGACTCCCGGGCCTCGCTCCTGGCCCGTCAGTCTCGGTCCCGGCCGTGCGCGCCGCGCCACTATAGGGATGCGGCGTGCCGGCGAGTCTGGAGATTTAAAAAGGGGCAGTGCGGGCCGGTAATTGCCCATTACCGGGCAAACTGCTCCTATTTTAGGACCAGCACTTCTTCCAGTGGCTTTGCCGGATCTTTTAGTGCACCATGCCTCTTTGGGAAAGCGTTCCAGAAAGCTTGTCTGCCTTACGTTGTACCGAACCCTTTTGCTTACGTTTTACAACCACGAAACTTGCCGCCTGCCCTGGAACTTCTGCTGTTCTACGTTCCATACCCCGAAACCTCAGGCCGCCGGCCCTGACCTTTTGCCTCTGTCCCCGAACTTGAGCCTGGACTGCCGATTCTGTACCTCGGCCTACCTTGGCGCAATGCAGGCAAAGACCCGCCAAGTGGTAGTGTCACTGGTGGATTCCCGCAGCTGCAAGTCCTATACGCCTTTGCGGCGGGCTTGGTTGAAATTACCGGGACCCACTTAGATGCAAATCCCTGGTTGTGGGCTTACGCCATCGGTCCTTGCGGATGAGTCCAGAGGATCCACCTCCCAGACCGTTACAAGTCAATATACCCGGGCCTTGGATTCCCGCACAAGGTGTCCTTGCCGCTAGCGTCGCAATAATCACCACCCGGTCGTGGTCAAGCAATCAAAACGACGAACAGCAAGGACAAGCAGCTAGAAGTGCTCTCCTCCCATGATTGCTGCAGCTCATCGCCACTCAGCTCAGCAGCAGTCAGCTGGCAGTGGGTTCCTCCGTGAGCAGGTCGCTCAGTTGGAGTTCCCTTAAGCTCCGCTTTTGTCCAGCCGGACAAAGTTTGACGGGGAACCCTAAGGCATGAAGGGGCTTTCATCACCAGTAGTTTGCTTCCCTTAATGTGGAACTTATGGACTGGTCAGTTCCCCTTTTGGAAAGATACAAGGTGGGTCTTCGTGGTCAGTCTTCCTCTAGGGTAAAAAGCCCGGGCCTGGGCAACTACTCTCTGGGGGGGAACGAGGCGATCCGCCGGTCAACGCTGTGTGACATGGTGGACATTTTTAAAGGGAATTCCGTAGTGTCTTAGAAGAACCTTGACGTCGCTTAGTCGGTCTGCCTGTAAACCGCCCTGTTGAACCTGCAACAAAGGAGGGAACGCCTCCGTGGGGAGACTACGCCGTGCAGTTCCGCCCCCTAGCATCGGAAGCTGGCTTGGAATAATGCAGCGTTGTGCGCAAGTTCAAGAAGGGCTCTCCAAGCCAGATTAAGGGATGCCCTCGCCGACGGGACATCTTTGTCTTTCTTTAAGCGAGCTCATCCATTTGGTAACCGGAGATTTGATATCCGATTTGCAGAGGGGAGAGACGCTGAGGAGTCTCCGGGCCAAAGAGCAAGTACCAGTTTTTACCATGCCGCCTATCCCGTACTGCTCCGTGTTTTCTACGGCCTCCACCAGGCATCCTTACCAGCCCTGCCGTTGAAGAGGCCATGCCAGAGTGCGATAGAAGCCCACTTGGACTCCGCAGGAAAGGAACTTGAACAACGGTTGGTGTAAAGGAAATCCTATGTCTCTAATGTGGCAGCCAGAACATCTCCTCAGGGGTCGCATGCTCCGTTTCGCGGCGGGGGCCAGGGGAGAACGACGCGCACCTTAGGCTTACGTGGATAGCGTCACTCAGGGGTGTGCAGTATCTTCCCCTCGGTCTGAATCATACCGTCTGTTCCAGCACGGAAAAGCGGGGACCCTTTGCAAGCTTCAAGCCTTCCTGGACTCCGGTTCGGGATGGGAAACTTCTTGTGAGGCTGCAGTGGTGGTCTTCTACCACACATATTCCCCGTTTGGTTCTCCTGGAGAAAAGAAAAACCTATATTCCCAATTTCCTCCGTCTAGTGGGGTGATCCTCAGCGATCTAGTCCAGTTACCGTACAGAGCCCTTGTTCATCAAAAATTGGGTCTGCAAAAGAGAGGACTGTCGTTCTCTTGTGTTACACGGGTCTTTCACGCGCCCATTTTCCTATTGGTCTTCAGTGGCCTGCTTCAAACATGCCACCGGATGCTTGAACTGGCAGACGGGCGAAGTTTTGCGATGGGGGCCAGAGGGTGTCGGTCTTCGCTGTTTGGTGGCACCTCGCCCGGTCTGCTTACCGCTTCTCCGGTACCGTCTAAAGCTCTAGAGGGTTCCCCGAGTTCAATATCGTGAGTTACTGATGTCTTTTTACGAGAGAGAAGAAGCAAGCAGAGACCTTGCCGCCACATGTCCATATGATTGCCCGGATTGGATTTCTGCCTGGTACCAGTCCTCCTCGGGCAGAGTCTACCCCTTATCCGTTCCTGAGACTCAAGCCAATTGTCTGAGTAAATCGGGGGAAAATCTTCAGAAAGGATGTATTCGAATGTTCCTATTTCTCCTGCGGGAGCAGGATTCTTTTCGTGGGAAAAGGGACGGAGGCTCTTACGACCCTGATCGAACTACCGGGGTTCTGAACAAGATCACGCGTTAAAAAAAAGGTACCTATACGTTAATCACGGTAACGCTATCGAACCGGTCACTGGGCGGGCAAAGGTGTCTTTTCCCAAAAGCTGGATCCTGAGTGGGGGCCTAAATTTGGGGTCAATGATTCCGCAAGGGGGCGAATGAGTGGAAGGAACGGCCTTCAACACCAGAGACGGACACTTCGAGTCATGGTGATTGCTTTTCGGACTCTGTAAATGCGCCTGCCGTCTATCCAGGAGTTCGTTTATGTTGTTCTTAAGTGGATCTTCTCTATACTGTGGTCGTGGTGTATTCCTGGATGACATCCTGATTATACTCTCCTGATCTTGAGAACCCTTACCACTTTCACGTAACGCCAAGTGCTTTCAGCGCTTACGATGCTAATCACATGGTATGCCAAATTAGAGGTAAGTGACTTTTCCCATCAAGTCAGCCTTACGTTCTGGGTTATATTATCTCGGGGAACCAAGGGTAAGGATGGACCCAGCAAAGTTATGTAGCGTATATTGCAATGGCCATCGCCCAAAGTGGGCCTGAGGGCCATACAACGGTTCCTGGCCGGGTTCTGCCAACTTTTACCGGCAGTTTAGTCCGCACTTCTCCACGCTGGTGCGGTGGCTCCCCATTGTGGCCCTTACGAGGGGATGGAAGAACGCCAATCACGGAGCTGGGCATTCCGAGGCCGAGGAATCGTTCTCCAAGCTAAAAACACGTGCCCTTTGCATCTGCGTCAATCCTGTTTCGCGACACAAACCCAGCGAAAAACCTTTCGGCTTGAGTAGACGCCTCTTCGGTAGGCGCTGGAGCAAGTACTCACGCAAAAAGGGGCCCAAGGCCAAAACAGGTCACTTGTGGCTTATTTTCTAAAACCTTTTCACAGGCGGGAGGAGGAATTATTAGCCATAAAAAACTGGCCATGGAAAGAATGGCGTTATTTGCTGGAAGGGGCGGCATCCCATTGTAATCTACTCAGATCATAAAAAACCTCCAGAACTCCAGAACCCCTGACCCAGCGATTAATACACGCCTAGGGCTGGTGGTGCCTTTTCTTCTCCCGCTTTAATTTTCAGACTTCATTTTCCGCCATGCGGAGGAAAAAACTTGTGTAAGGCTGAATGCCTCTTCCCCGTGCTCCGACGTGGTTGGGTGAAGAAAAGCGAATCCCAAGAGCACATAATTTCCCCGGAACGCCTTATATCCGCAGCCCTGTCGACATCCGGAAAACGGTACCAACGTGGAAGGAAGAACTTATACCGTATCCCGAACTCTTCCATGTTCTCGTACTAAAACCCCCTGGGTCCTTAATCGATTTCTATCAGAAGGCAGCAGTCCATCCTCTGTATGTGGCTGATTGCCGTAATGTCTTTTGTGGTTAAAGAATCCTGGGTATGAGGAGGGACTAGAGGGAATACGTATTTATAGTCGACCCTGGAAGGGGTTCGGGCCCAAGGAAAAAGGATTCGTGGGAGCCGTAGTAGGAGGAAAATACTGGGACCGCCGAGCATTATTCAGAAATTTTCCCACTCCTAAAAGAGGGGGGACATCAAGGGCGGGGTGGGGGGGGGGGGTACTGTCAAGGAATGCCCCTGCGGACCCTCGTCAGGGTAGCAGGCATACATCCATGCACCTGACTCTGAGCGGGCGACCCCATCCCGCACCTCGAGGTCCGGGGTCTGCTTTCATCCCGCATTTGCCTGGTCCCCAGTGACTTTAACCCGGCCTCGCTCATGCACCGTCCGTTATCGGTCCCCCGGCTTGGTGACGCGGGCGCCGCCCTTAGGGGAGCTCTGGCGCGCAGCGGGACATGTGTCTGAGATTTAAAGGGACAGGGGCGCGGTAATTGGGCCATTACGGGCATGCTCCTATTTTAGCCCAGGCCTCTTCCCAGTGGGCCCTTTGCCGGATCTTCTAGTGCAACATGCCTATTGGGAAAGCGTTTCAGAAAGCCTTGTCTTGCCTATGTGTACCGAACCCTTTTGCTTACGTTTACCGGGACCACGAACTTAACGCCTGCCTGACATTCTTGCTGTACCCGACTACAGAGCCTGAGTGCCGGATTTGTACCTCGCCTACCTATGGGCCGCCACCGCCAGGCAAGGCCACCGCCAGTGGGTAGTGAGTCCCTCGGGTGGATTTCCCGCCGCTGGCAAGTCCATCCCGCTTTGCGGCGGGCTCTGGTGTTTACCGGGACCACTTAGATTCCATCTCCCTGAGTGTGGGTTTCGCCATAAGCCTGCAGGTGGTTCACAGAGGATCCACCTCAGACCGTTACATTCATTCTTTTGTGGAGAACTTTCCCATGGGAAGCAATGTTGCTCTGTAATTGGCAAACGACTGCAAGTAAGTCGTTTTTTAAGTCAATCTGGAGAGTTCTTTTCCTGATCTCTGTTGCACATTGTATTGGTATTCAGACTATCATTTTGGGGACACTGCAAGGTAATCACACAAAAAGTTGATGGTTTTCAGTGTCATTCATCTGCCTCATTTGGTGGAAAGGTAAGTAAAACTCTGGCATAGAGTAATCTGTTGCATCCTAAATCTCTTCCTGGAATAAAAAAAATACAGACAATCATCCAGTTCAGCTTTTTTTGCTACTGTGGTTGATCGGAGGAAGGCAAAAATCCAATGAGGTAGTAAGCAATTGTCCTATGTTAGTTAAAATAAATTCCTTCACCCCAACTCAAAGCTTGGCAATCAAAGAATAAAATCCTGGATTCAAAAGACTCTTTCAGAATCATAGTTCACTATTAAAACTTGTGTATATATTACGCTCAGAAAATCCCTCCGACCTTTTTGAACTGCTGTTTTTCAATCATCTGGCAGAGAGTAGTTTCCATTAGTGTCAATCTGCCACTTACAAGTAAAAAATGTCTTTCTATGTTTATGTAGTATTTTCTTACCTCTAGGAAGAGGGACTGGCACCCGTGTTCTAGATCACAGGTCTAGGTATACATAGCTATTTGAGTGAGATCTCTATATTGTCCTTTAATATAATTTAATACATTTTTATTATGTCCCCCATAACTTGCTAAAATTTCATGGGTATTGCTGTGCACCCAGGGTCACTTTTATAATTTTTGTTGCCGCCTTTGTTACCTGTTTCAAGGCTCTGCAATGTCTTTACTGTGCAATGGTGCCAAAAAAAACTCTACACAATTTATTGTGTAGGCATATGTCAATTCTATTTCTGAAGTTGTAAGAGCATGCGCTGTAGTCTCTTGCATTTAGTAGTGGTTTCTTTGTAATGGTCTCCAAAGGCTTGTGATCCAAATGCACTGTTAGTTGTTGACCATAGGTTATTGAACACTTTTGTTGTACATCACCAGTACCATCAGTCAGTTGGCTCAATGAAAACATGTTTGTTCAGCAGAGCACTTGGAATTACATTGCAACTTGCTCCACAATCCAGCTGATATCTAATGTGCTCATCCAACAAGAAGGTTAAAAAAAGTTGCTTGGCATCATTGGCTTCTGGCTGCATGATTACATTGACATTCTCTGCTGCAGGCTGCAGCTGTAGCCATGTAATGTCCTCTGGGTGGGGGGGGGATGTCTCGTGATCTTGGGTTTGACACCAGGGGCGGAACTACCGGGGGAGTAGCCGTAGCAACTGTTATGGGGCCTGGCTCCCCCTGCCTCAGAATGCCCTGGTGTTCAGAGGCAGGACTGCGTGGTCCTAGTAGAGAGGAGCGCCGTTGGCGCTCCACTCTGCTAAACCGCTTGTTAGACCTAAGGCCTTAGGCCTTAAGCCTACCAGGCATCCACCCCTACTGATGACTTGGGCGGTGTGATGACGTCATATCAATGGGCTGCCCATGTTGGGCTCAGAAGCTGGCCGGGCCTTCGTTGCGTCGGGGATCATGTTGACAGGTAAGTTGTTTTTTTTCTTTAATACTAATGGACAATACCTAAATCCCGCCTACCTATATGGGGCCACCTATAACCGACCCCAAGCCTGCCTTCCTATATGGGGCCCCTATAATCTACTCCTAAGCCTGCCTACCTATATAGGACCCCTATAGCCTTCCCCTAAGGCCTGCCTACCTATATAGGGCCCTATAGCCTAACCCTAAGGCTGAACTACATATATTGTGCCCTTATAAGGCCTTATAGTCCTGGAATAACTTCAGTTGTGAACAGAAAGTATTTAGACCCCTTTACATTTTTCACTCTTTTTATTGCAGCCATTTGGTAAGATTAAAAAAGTTCATGTTTTGGCTCATTTATTGTAACACTCTGCACCCCATCTTGGAAGGAACATAAACAAACATCCGTACCAGGAAATGTAGATATTTTTTTGCAAATTTATTAAAACAAGGGGGGAAAAACTGAAATATAACAATGGTCTAAGTATTAAAGGACCCTTTGATGTGACATCATATTTATCTCACATTGCGTCCATTTCCTTTTGATCCTCCTTGGAGAATTGTTTTATACTCTTCATTCTGAGCCCAGCTGTGTTTTAATTAAAACTGATTGGGAATTGATTAGGGAAAGGCACATACCTGTCTATATAAGACCCTCATAGCCTACAGTGCATGTCAGGAGCACCTAAAAACCATGAGGTCTTAGAATTTTACCAAGGAGATCAGAGACAGGAATTGTGGCAGGCCACAGGATCCGGCCAAGGTACAGAAAAGAATTTCTTGCAGCACAGCACTAAGGTTTCCTCGAGAGCACCGTGTCATACCATAGTCCTAAAAATGGAAGAAGTTTGAGATGAACCATAAAACTACTTTCCTTGACCTGGCGTCCAAGCCAAACCAAGCAGTAGGTGGGGAGAAGAGCCCTTTGTGAGAGAGGTAAAGAAGGAAAATTTCCAAGATCACTGTGGCTGAGCTCCAGAAATGTAGTAGGGAGATGGGGAGAAGAGAACGGAGAACGATTTCCAAAATAGTCAAAAACTATCCACAGCAGCTTCTCACCTGTCAGGGGCCTTTATTAGGAAGACGATGTGCCGACGGAAATACATCTGAAATCCCACATACCCAGTTTGTAAAAAAAAAACCACATGAACGGACTCCCCGGACTATGAAGAAAATAAGATGACAAAGATAGAGAATTTTTGGTGTTAATTGTAAGCGGTATGGTGGAGAAAAAACCCAGGCACTGACTAATTCACCTGCCCAATACAATGCCCAAACAAGTGAAAACATTTTGGTGGTAGCAACATCATGCTATGGGGGTGTTTTTCACACGTTGTAGGGACAGGATCGGACCGGTGGCAATTGATAGGGAAAAGATGGGAATACGGCAGAGTCAGATGATATCCTAGATGAAAACATCTTTCAGAATGCTCTGTGGTTCCTCAGGACTGGGCCGGAAAGGTTCCATCTTTCCAACAAGACCTAAAGCACACAGCTAAACTAAAAACAACTCTGTTGCATTTCTTTACTGGGGCCCTGCCAGATACCTGACACTAGATTTACCCAAATTGAGCATTCTGGAAGAGACTTGAAAATAGCTGTTCACCAACGTTCACCATCCTACCTGAGGGAAACTGTGAGAGTGATCTGCAAAGGAAGAAACTGGGCAGAGCATCCCAAAATCCAGGTGTGAACAACTTGTTGATCATTCCAAAGAAACTCAGGCATGTACTAAGCTCAAAACAAAAAATTGGTGCTTCTTATCAATAATGAGCAAAAAGGGTCTTGAATACTTTAGTCCATGTGATATTTTCAGTTTTTCTTGTTTAATAAATTTTGACAAAATAAAATATCTACATTTCTGTTTTTTTCTTTCAGTGGATGGAGTGCCAGAGTGTACATTAATGAGCAAAAAATTAAACTTTTTTTTGATCTTACCAAATAGGCTGCAATGAAAGAAAAGAGTGAAAAGGGTGACCAAATTTAAAAAGGGGGTCTGAAAATTTCCGTTACCCACTGTATATAGTTGCCCATATAGCTACACTCAAGTTAATACCTATATGGGGGACCCCCCATAAAACATACAACTTATGCCTCCGCATACCTATATGGGGCCCCCTATAAACCTACCTCTAATGGCATGCCTACCTATATGGGACCCCCTATAGTCTACCTAAAGCCTGCATACCTCTATCGGGCTCCCTATAACTTACCTTAAGCATGCCTACCTATATGGGGCCCTCTATAGCCTACTTAAAAATAAAGCATGCATACCTATACGGATGGCCTCTTATAAAACTTACCTTAAGGATGTATGCATATCGTGGGTACCCCATCTATAACCTTAATTCTTCAAACCTATGGTGGGCCTCACCTATAGTCTGTCTACCTGCCTACCTACCTATGTGGGCCCCATCTATAGCCTATCTACCTATGTGGGCTCCACCTGTAGCCTACCTAGCTAGCTACCTGTGGCCCACCTACTGCCTACCTATTTACCTGGGGCTACCTACAGCCTACCTATCTACCTGGGGCTGCCTACTTAACTGGGGCCTAACTACAGCCTACCTAGGGCCAATCTACCTAACTCAAAATGGGGGACCTTACCTGTGGCTGGATTACCTTACAACCTGGAGATTACCAAACTTTGACATACCAACTAATTCTAATGGTGTGGTGATCTACCTACAGTACCTGGTAATATGATTCTGAGGGGTACGGGCCATAGCTCTAACACAATCTCCACGGTGTGAATCCTCTGTTCTTCCCCTATAGGAGACTGTGCCTCTAAGCTATGGCCTGTACCTGCTCTGCCACACCTGGAAAGTTTTTACAGAGGTTGGGGGCAGTGAAGGAGGTGCTGGAAAAGTGAGGATTCTAAAATATTTGAGTCCAAATCTGCAGGGGCGAGTGATTGCCTGTTCCCAACCTGCAGACAGCTGAGAAATTTTTCTTCTTGCCACATGACCTGCAGGTTTCCGCATATGCTTGACACTTGTTTTTTCTTTCTTATGTCTTTTTTTACAGTATTTACAGTGGACTGGGCTACTGGGCTAAATGTCTAGATCACAATGTGCCATCCATCCATACCACTAATGCCCATAGCCTATATGTCATTCACTAGAGTAGGATAGAACTTGAATAATAACTTACAGGGGTTGCTAGGACTATATAGCTGGTACCAAGACAGTCCTAAAAAGAAAGATCTCATGATCTGTTGTGCATGGATGTGTGTAGGTGTTTGCTTACTTATACATTTCTATATAGTGATTCTATAAGTAAAGTATTTACATTAGAGTCTATGTACATAGTTTAAATGGGCTGTCCAGCAGAGAAAAAAAATCATCTTAAATATGGCCAAGGCGGGGGAAAAAAGAAAAACAAGTGATACTTACCTCCCCACCCCCAGACACTGTGGCTCTAGATCTCCCTGGGACCTGCTTCTCTTCACGTTTGGGTTCTCGTACCGATAGACAGAAGAAGATCAAACTCCATTCACTTACAATGGAGCACAGGCCTCTTCTGTTTCTTAGGAAAAGAAGCTGGAAGTGAAGTGGAATAGAGCACGAGCCTTCTCTGTGTGTCAAGACAAGAACTCGGAAGCAATAGAGGCAGGGAACAGATAGGTAAGTTTTTTTGTTTTTTTTAACCAGCCTGGTCCTATTTAAAATTTATTTTCTTCCGCTGCACAATCCCTTTGAGACCAATACAAATACAGATATATGCCTACATTCTTCAAATCATCTCTTCAGAGATTGTTTTGAATCTGGGAGGATTTAAAGTACATTGAAAAAATGTTATTCTAAAGCCCCCAAACCCTTATACAATTCAAATAAAAAGAGACACAGAAAGCTGCTCTTCTGAAGAGGTTATGGACTTGTAAATGTGTAACTTGCTATTCTGCACATTAAGCTAATTCTGAATAAATAGCAGTGTGCATTCAATGAATGCTTTTTATCAGGTAATTACAGCTATACAGAGGATTTATGGAAGAGCTCACTAGTGGTTCTTAGCTCCACTCGTGCAGCAAAAAATGAAATTGATCGAGACAAATAGAATGTATTTGCATAACGTGGGGACA
Organism: Phyllomedusa bahiana; assembly: GCA_025379985.1. Taxonomy (NCBI): domain Eukaryota; kingdom Metazoa; phylum Chordata; class Amphibia; order Anura; family Hylidae; genus Phyllomedusa; species Phyllomedusa bahiana. The sequence goes on from JAODAL010026008.1 coordinate 55,285, forward strand.
GGATTTTGCATACAGCTATTAAAATGGGAACATTTCTTTTTTCTTAATTCTAGGGGTTTACAGTAGGTAATGACAGGCCATGAAAGTTATAACCTGTAAGGCCCATTTGAAATAAAATACAAAACCACTAGCAGTGAAAGAAGCTTCATTTAGAAGTTACCATAGCTACAAAAAACATGGAAGTCAAAATGTTTCTTCCTTTTATGTTCCTATCCAAGAAGACACAGAAGCCTGATTATAGGTTTCAGAGTAAGGACCTATTCACATCTGTTTTTTGTTTACATACTCCAAGAAAGCTCCTGGCATACATGTTACTACACATGGTCCATAGTCTTTCCTAAAGAGTTTTCTTTTGGCCTTCATTTGATTAGTGTATGTCAGTATATACCAAAGAGAGGTATTGAAGGGCGAAATAAACTCCAGTTTAAATCCCCCAAAAATTCTCCAATGGCTTCCCTCTGTCTTAAAGGGTTTATACACTTGTAGAAAAAACTATGCTGAAATGCGGGCCAGAAGAAAAAAAACATCGCTTACCTACTTACCGCTCCATGCTTCCCCCATGATCTGCTCCTCTTCACTTCTGGGTTCTGGTTCTGACACATAAAAGAGGTTCAAATTACATTTACTTACAACTGGAGCACGAACCTCTCCTGGGTGTCACTACCAGAAAGCAGAAGTGAAAAGAAGAGGATCATGGGGAAGCCTGGGGCAGCAGAGGACTAGGAGGAGGTATGGACTGGCAATCTGCCCAACCAGGCAGATTTTGGTGGGCTGCCAGGTTCTGGAGCGTTGTACCTGCTCAGAGTATCCAATGGGTGCCTAGTGATTCCTCCAGTGTGCCTTGAGTTCTGGCACATGTTTTCAACTGTATGGGCATCCCCACAATTGAAAACTATGACGAGGTAAGGAGCGATGTGCTCCTTGTCCCACTGGCTACTGCTACGAATGCTGGAAGCAACGTATTGATGCAGGAGGCATGATGATGTCTCGCCATCCATGCTTGGCACAAGCCCTAGTTGAGAGCAGCTTGGTGGGAAAACAGGGAGAGGTAAGAATTACTTTTTTATGTTTAATGATGGCCCTATATACCTACCTACGCGGTGACCTACCTATATACCTACCTATATGGGGATCTATATACCTTCCTACTGGGGGCCCTACCTATATACATACCTACTTTGGGGCCTTTATATCTCTACCTACTAGGGCCCTATATACCTAAATAGTGGGGGAACCTATATATCTACCTACTGGGGGGTCTGTATAGTTACCTATCTACTTAATTAGGGACTTATGTACCAATCTACTGTACCTATTAGGCGATATATCCACCTACCTACTTTAGAATCATGGCAGTAACACCTTAATGGGGAATTGTTATATGTATATAATTAGAGACACTGCCGTGTATGTTTTTAAATGCACACCAAAAGCACGCTGCTTCTGTGTGTATATCGGGAAGGTCTAAAGAAATCAGCCAAGATATCAGGAAGAGAATTGTGGACTTGCACAAATCTGGATCATCCTTGGGTGCAATTTCCAGATACCTGAAGGCAGTGTCGGACTGGAGGGTCTGGGGCCCACAGGGGAGTTGATCTTGGGGGCCCACCCTACTGTACATGAAAATATTACCGGCCTCTCGGACATAAATGCACCCATTTTACCACATAATACAGTGTTCAAAACAGAACTGTATTGTGTAGTACAATAGCAAGACAGTCACATATCTGTATCTCACACATTTGTCAGTCTAGCATATCATAGACACAGGGCTAAGTAGCTCCATATCCCCCTCCACCCACATACAATACCTCTACAATCAGGGACACATGTACGCTGCCACTATACATGCGCCGATATATCCTACAACACCGCCATATAGAGACCACATAGAGGTCAGACACCAGCTCAGGTATAACCTACAACACCACCATATAGAGACCACATAGAGGTCAGACACCAGCTCAGGTATAACCTACAACACCGCCATAAAGAGACCACATAGAGGTCAGACACCAGCTCAGGTATAACCTACAACACCGCCATATAGAGACCACATAGAGGTCAGACACCAGCTCAGGTATAACCTACAACACCACCATATGGAGACCACATAGAGATGAGACACCAGCTCAGGTATAACCTACAACACTGCCATATAGAGACTACATAGTGATCAGACACCAGCTCAGTTCACCATCACATTACAATATAAAAAATAACCCTTGAAATCAGGGAC
>JAODAL010026009.1:0-57523 GCA_025379985.1 Phyllomedusa bahiana
GTTTCTGATTTCCAAACAATTTTACGGGGACCGGGCCCATCCCCAATGAGGTATATTGGTTAGCGAAGAGACCCCCCCCGGGGTGGATTTGACCAGGGACGCGGGGGTAATGTTTTCCGCGGCTTGTGGGGGGGAAAGGTTTCCCGTGGTTGTTCTGGGGCGGCGGGGGGGTTTGCACAAACCGGGGCCTGCCTGTGGAAGGAGAATGAGAAAAAAGCTTTCCTTCCAATAGTTATGTTTTTGTTTTTCTAACAAAAAAAATTTTTTTTTTTTTTTTTTCCCATTATATTGGAAAAAGAAGTCCCCCTTTAGAAAAAGTGCATAAACTTTTGTGATGTTTGTTTTTTAAAAAAAAAAAAATGGGGAACCCGGTTTCCCTTGATGCAATAAAAACCCCTTTTTTTTTTTCAGTATGCTTGGACATTTCAACAATTGCTTTTTGTTTAATTTTCCCTTTTATACATATGCTATTGTTTGTTAAGGGGGGGATGTAAGGATATTGTTAAAAAAAAACCCAAATTTAAAAAAAAAAAAAAAATAAAAAGATTTCCCTCACACAAACCACAAAAAAACCCGGGAAACAAAGTATTGTTTTTGCTTTGAATTTGGGGGAATAAAGTTAAATGTGATTAGATCGCCAAATTGTTTTTTTTTTTGAAAATAAGGGAAAAAAAAAAAAATCCCCCGGGGGGGGGCCTGCATGGGGAGGGGAAAAAAGCCTTTCTGTGGGACTCCGTGTGGGCCGACTATCAAAGCCCCAGAAATTAAACCCCAAAAAGAGCGGGAAAGGAAGGGGCCCGCCCCCCCTTTCCCCCCAAAAAAAAAGCAGAACCCCGGGCATCTCAGACACAAAACCCGGGGGTGGGGACAAACCCCTATAAAAGGGGGGCCCCCAGGAGGAAACCCCAAATGCGGCCCCAGCGGGGAAGGGGGGGACGCCATTACGACACCCCTGCGCCCACCCCCAAGGGGCCTTTCCCCGCCAAAAGGCGGGGGGTAGGGGAGGGGGCCCCCCCTCCCCAAAAAGAGACCCATAAACAGGGGGAAATTTTTACCCTCCCAAGGTGGGCAGGGGAATAAAGGACTCAAAAGGGAGAATAAAAAAGGCTCTGCTTCCCCTTCCCCCCCACAAAACCCTGCGCTTGTTTTTTCCCCTCTGACAAAAGCCCTTTCCCCCCAAAAAGGCGTCGACCCCCCCTCAGTTTTTCCCCAGAACCCCGCCCAAAGGGAGGGGTTTTTAAAGGGCCCCATTTTGCCAATTTTTTTGCTGAACCCCAATTGGGGAGCCCCAAGGGCCTTTCCCACGGCTGTCCCGCAGCGAGATAAATGTACTAAAAATTTTTTTTTAACCCTCAAAAAATGCACCCTCAGGGGGGCCCCCAAAGGGGATGACGGGCCAAACTTACCCCGCCTGAACCAAAAATTCTTCCATTAGCGCCAGGGGGAAACCCCTCTTTGGCACTCAGGGGGAACCCCGGGAAATTTAAGCACTTCCCGACTCTTTCCCGCCCAAACCCAAAAGTGATATGGGCCCGACCCCGGGCCCCGGGTCTTAAAAGTGCAATTGGGAGCAAAAAATTTTCATATGTTAAAGGGGGCAGACGTGGCCAATAAAACTCATGAAGCGGCCCGGACACCCAGAATTTTTTTTACCATGAAAGGGGCTAAGCCCTTTGGGAAATTTCCCCGACCTATCCAGGCTTAACCCTTTGCATCTTTAAAAGGGGGCCCCCGCATGCTTCCCAACCCCCCCCTTTTACAAAAAGGGGAAAAGGCAGATATCCAAACCCCAAGGGGGTTTTTCCATTTGCCCCTTTATTTTTGAGAGCCGAGGACAAAACTGGGCCCCTTGAAACCCTTCCCCCCTTTTCTGAAAATTTTCCTTGCCACCCCCGAAAAACTGCCACCCGTTCCCTCCCAGACTGGGGTTTTTTGGTTTTGCGCAGCTTCGACCTTTCAAAAACCTCATCCCGATCCCCCCCTCTCAAACTGGACAAAATAAGCCATTTCCTTTTTTTCCCCCCCAAGGAAAAAGCGACTTTCAAGGCGCCAAAGAACTGTAGTGCGCTTGGAAAAGGTGGATGGTGCGTCGAAGAGAAGTCTTCTTCATAACACTCAATAGCCCTACCTTGGATCGACCAGCGATACTGTGTGACTTTCCAGTAAGCCCATAATCGGATAGGGTAGGAGATGGAAGATGCAGTGTTTGCCCTTGATTACCGGTGGTCCAGGCCTGGCCCTATTAGAGCTATACGAATTTTGCCCCCCCCGGGCTGTATTTGCTTCTATATGTTAGATGTCTTTGATATGCATAAGTTTATAAGAAATGTTATCCCTAGATAGGTCCCACGGATGTTCCCGAGCGTACTCCATTAAGAGCACTCTCTGTGGTTATAGGGATTGCTCCCTGCTTACCCCCATAGGTATTGTAGCGAGCGCTATGTGCTCGCATGTAGCAGTGAGCAATACTGCAAGGTTTAGTGTTTTAGATTTGCCTAGACATGGTTGGATAGGCTTTTTCATGAGGTTTTTTTCACTTCAAGGTTCTATTAAAAGATGTTTTTCCTTCGACCGGACGAGACGAGGGTGTTACATACCACTCCACCTACTCTTTTTGCTTCTTCTCTTTTGGTCACCATGATAGTGTTCCAAATATCGTCCCTTAATGTTAAGGGACTCAATTTCCCAGAGAGACGGTCCCAAATATTATATAGCTTACATAAACAGCGGACTCAAATTCTTTGTTTACAAGAGACGCACATCATGAAGGGACACCTGGAGGCGTATAGAAATAAGTATTTTCCTCTTTGGTGCCACAGCAGTAATCCCTCTGGCAAATCTAAAGGGGTAGCTATCTTTTTCCACAAAAATCTCCCTGTACAATCGATAGATACTAAGACAGATCCCAATGCGAGATATATCTTTGCTAAATGTAGTATTTTCGGAACACTCTTCACTATAGAAAATATATATGCCCCAAATCAAGGCCAGCTGTCATTTCTCACCTCGGTCCTAGATGACTTAAACATATATGCAGAAGGTAAAATTATACTCTGTGGGGATTTCAATATAGCGCTTAATCCGAGTGTAGATACATCGACGGGACATTCTTCTGTACCCCTAAATAAACTAAATAAAATAAAAAAGCTCCTACACAGTATGCAACTCACAGATGCTTAGCGTCTCACTCACCCGAGCACTCAAGACTACACTTTTTACTCGCATCCCCACAACCGATACAGCAGGATAGATTACATCTTCCTTCAGCATGTCTTGCTCCCCAATGCTAAGAGATTGTCTATCAGTAACATTCTGTTATCTGATCATGCCCCTGTCCATTGCGAACTTGAACTCCAATGCAGTGCTGGCAAAACGTTGAATTGGCGGCTTAATGAGTCCCTTCTTAATGACTCGGTATGTCTAGCTGACGTGCGTCAATCTATTGAGCACTTTCTAAAAGACCACTCTGCGGATCCTACCTCTCCTCAGCTAAAATGGGGGCCTTAAAATGTACGCTCCGAGGTATTTTAATTAAACATGGATCCAGGCTGAAGAGGGAGGCGGCGGCTAAATTATCTTCCTTACTGGCACGGTTGACGCAATTGGAAGTGGCCCATAAAACTACGTTGGCGGACACTACTCTCCGGGACTTGCGCCGCACCAAACACGAGATCCTCCAGCTCCTGGAGAGAAAGAATGCCCGATTTAGGCAGCTTTGTGCTGGGTCATATTATTATTGGGGAAACAGACCGAGCAGACTATTAGCAAGAGCCTTGAGAGATAAGAGGGCCTCCTTATATGTCCCTGCTATCAAAGCTAAGCAAGGAGGCATCGTTCACTGCACCTCTGAGATATTGGATAGCTTCCAGGAGTACTATAGAGTCCTCTATAACCTGCCACAGACAACCGCTGCTCGGCCTGGAGCTCCTACTCCAGCTGATCTTGACTCATTCCTCTTATTGTCTTCTCTTCTGGAAGTGGATACTGACAGACTTCAGGCGGATCCCTTTACTCCGGGAGAACTGTCCATGGCAATCTCTGCCTTACCCGCTGGGAAAAGTACCGGCCCAGATGGCTTCACTGCCAAGTTTTACCAAATTTTTAGGGACAAATTGTTGGGAGTCTTTTCTGGCCTCCTTTAATACTGTGCCACCTTCACAACCATTCCCTCCCGCTTTCCTACAAGCCCATATCACTATGATCCTTTAACCTGGGAAGGACCCTTGTCCTAGCTATAGACCCATATCGTTATTAAATATAGACACTAAATTATGTGCAAAATTAATTGCTATTAGATTAAACTCCGTTTTGCCGTACTTGATACATTTTGACCAAGTAGGTTTCGTGGTGGAAAGAGAAGCGCGTGATAACACGTTAAAGACGTTCTCCCTTGTTCACCATGTCCAGAAATCCCGCACCCCTGCAATGCTACCCTCGCTTGATAAGGAAAAAGCGTTTGACAGAGTAGATTGGCAATTCCTGAGGTCCGCCCTGTCTCGCACTGGCCTAGGTTCCATGATGCTTCAAAGAATATTCGCTTTATATAATTCACCGTCGGCGCAAATTAAAATTAATGGTGCTCTTTCTGCGCCTTTTTATATTGGCAATGGCACGAGACAGGGCTGCCCACTATCCCCTCTCCTATATGTTATCTCCATGGAGTACCTTTTGCAGTCCATCAGAGGGGCAGGGGGGATAAAAGGTATCATGGTTGGAAGTGAGCACCACAAATGCGCGGCATTCGCGGATGACTTGTTGTTATATCTTACTGAGCCTGAAACCTCCCTGTGCTCTCTGATGGATCTCCTAAACCTCTATGGTATGTTCAGTAATTTTAAGATAAATTACTCTAAAAGTATGGCCTTGAATGTTACCCTACACCCCCATGTAGTAGCGTTATTGAAGACACGGTATCCCTTTCGCTGGGTGGATGAATCCTTTACGTATCTAGGGGTTCAGATCTCTAATAACCATAATCGGGCCTTTGATCTAAACTTTGCTTGCCTATTAGCACGAATTAAGGGGGATTTGTCTAAGTGGGAGAAGAGGAACTTCTCCTGGATAGGAAGAGTTAACATTATTAAAATGAATATACTGCCCCGCCTCTTGTACCTATTTCAAACAATCCCGATTAAGTTGCCTAATTCATTTTTCCAGGCATTGAACAAGTGCTTTCGGCAATTTGTGTGGGATAACAAAAGACCGAGAATCGCGATGGATGTTTTGGTGAGGAAAAAGGAGAAGGGGGGCCTGGCACTGCCAGACCTTAAAATATACTACATAGCGGCCACTGCAACTAGAATTATTGACTGGTTCTATGCCACCTCCTATAAACGGTGGATCCAGGTTGAGGAGCGGTTAAGTGGGAGATTGCTTTCCTCCCTCCCTTGGCTGCTCTATCATATGCCATGTGTTAGACTGTCCGATCTCCCGTTAGTTGCCCAGATTACACTCTCAGTGTTTCGATCTGTGGCAAAGCGATACAATTTATACTCTCCAGGAGGCCCTTTGGTACCGATTAAGGGGATCCCAGGGATCCATATCTCTGCGTCTTGTCTTTTGTATGGCGATGAAGACAGGCGAAAACAGCTTCGCATTGGAGACTTTGTGGCTCATTCCTCCTTTAAGTCTTACGAGGAAAGTGTCCCAGAGCCCTATCGATCTCCAAATACTTGGTTGCAATTTTTGCAACTTAAACATTATTTTGACAGCAACAAAGTTAAGCTAAACCTAACTCATAGTCTCACTTGCTTTGAGCAATTATGCATTCAAAGCAAACAGCCAATGCACCTTGTCTCCACCCTGTACAATATGATGATTGAGACCCACTCTAATAATCGCCCACAATTCCAGCACAATTGGGAGCAGGAACTAAATTGCAATTTCTCCGAGGAAGACTGGTTTAAAGCTTGTACTTTATCCAACAAGACTTCAGCCTCTTGTAGGGTACAAGAACGTAATTATAAAGTCCTATCTCGCTGGTATAGAGTGCCTAAATTATTACACGCGATTTAACCGGGGGTGCCAGATTCCTGCTGGAGATGTGGTACGGAGACGGGAACTATGACCCACATTTGGTGGGGTTGTGAGGCCCTTCAGCCATTCTGGGGAAAAGTGATTGATCTAATTCAGGTCATCACAGGTATATCTTTGCAAAACTCACCTGCAGTTGTTCTGCTTTATATACTGCCCTTAAGCCTGAGATCCTTAAAGGGGAGCTTGCTGATATTCTTGCTTACAGCGGCTAAATCACTGATCCCCAGAAAGTGGCGCTCGACACAGATCCCCACATTGGCTGAATGGTTTAAAAAGGTATTTTACCTACAGCGCATGGAGGAAATAAGAGCAGACGCTACCCAGATGTTAGATCGGCATATGGAAACTTGGGCAGAATGGGTGGTCTTCACTGGGTCCAATACGTTTAAGGCAGTGCGCTAGGACGATAACTCCGCTTCTTCTGGAGTTCTGTCCTTGCATCGACACATACCCTTAGCACTAAATTAGGGACGACTCTCACTGGGATTGGTTCTATCACCTCATCATACTGCAGAGTGGAGCGTCTAGTGGTCTCGTCTGGTCGGTCTCTCAGGTTGATTTATTATCTCATCTGTTTTTGTTATTATATAGCATAAATATGTCAACAGTATATAGTCACTAAATGATTTTCTATTGTTGTGTCTTAACTGGTTTCTACAGAAGATTGAATTTATTTGATCTGCCTCAAGCAGGCGGCAAGAGCTTGTTCTGAAGGACATTTAAATATGTCTTTGTGTATCAAGCACTTTCCACTTGTTATATCTTATACATAGGTCTAACTTTATTCACTTGTATTCACTTGCTTTATATATTACAGTTGTACCTTTCGTGCATAATTTTAATAAAGCTGTTTTGAAAACGAAAAAAAAACCTCCCCTATCCAGTACTCCAACCCTAACCCTGATTACAGCCCTGGACTAATCCTAATTCAGACCCTAACTCATATACTAACTCTATGGTTCCCCGTATAATAATAACACATCCTCCTCCTCACATCTATTACTCAAGCTATGCTCCTCCTCCTTCTGAACCTTATTGGGATTCATAAGGAGCAAAGGGTGGTAGGGCAATACTGGGGGGCAGAGCAACATTGGGCAGCAGGACAACACTGTGCGGCAGGACAACAACAGGTGGTAGGACTTTACAATCCAGCTTCATATCAAAATCTCTTCTGTTCTAATTTCCTCAGCCACAAATCTAACAAGAAATGGAGAAGCCTCTCAGGACTCCAAATATTCAAGTGGAAAAAAAGGATATGCTATAAATCCCATAGATGGTGTCAAAGACACAAATATCAACAAGGGCTTCTGCACTGCAACCAATGGCTTAAAAGATCCCTGGTGGAAGCTGGACCTGAAACAGACCTACAAGATATCAAATTTCATCCTAACAAACAGACAGGACTGCTGTCCAGAGAGACTGCTGGGAGCTGAGATCCGAATCGGGAACGACACCAACAACAACAACCCATGGTGAGTTTACATTAGGCTCCATATGCTAACTGTCCACTGCTGGATACCAAACAACCAGAAGGTCCCATCTTATGTTTAAACATACAAAAAATGGGACATTACTGACTCAAAAAACACTCCAATTCTTTGGAGCATGTTCACAGCTCAATGGCTGGACTAAACTGACCCCAGAAGCTGGCAACTCTGGCCTTTATGCTAACTGGGGGAAAAATTAACAGGTGCAGCTAATTGCTGAGCAGCAGCTCACATGCCCCACTGCTAGGGGAACAATCAGATGATAAAAAACTGCACATTAACTTAATACCTGTTCACACCAGCATGCAGAAAAGCCACAGTATAATGCATGGGGAGATTGCACAAATGCAAAAATACCAATAAAAGAACCACTCACACACTCTCACTGCATGAGGGGGGTGATTGCTGGTACTACAATTGCATATAATAAGGCGATACAGAAGGGTTCCATAAATACTGATATGTGTGGTACACCATGCTGGCTTACAACCTATTAGTGACGCCCATACTATTAGATTAGGCGGGCTGCTCAGCACTTTCTGGGTGTCCAACACAAAACACAGGCACCCTCCGCTCCCCAGCACTGTTGGGCAGATAAAAAATATGACATACTGGAAAAATGTTAAATATGAGGTATTAGTTGGTACGGGGGCCACAATACACAAGCTCACAAGCCTCGTCACGGCTCCTCATGTCTTGTGAGTCCCTACACTAACAATTTACAGAAAAAACATACAAAGAATGGGAAATTGCTTACTCAAATAACACTCCAATTCTTTGGGGCATGTTCGCAGCTCAATGGCTGGACTAAACTGACCCCATAAGCTGGCAACTCTGGCCTTTATGCTATCTGGGAAAAAATTAACAGGTGCAGCTAATTGCTTGAGCAAAAGCTCACATACCCCCACTGCTAGGGGAACAATTAGATAATAAACTGCACACCAACTTGACACCTGTTCACACCAGCATGCAAAAAAGCCGCAGTAAAATGCATGGGGAGATTGCACAAATGCAAAAATACCAATAAAACAATCACTCACACACTCTCACTGCATGAGGGGTTATGTGAGCCAACTAATACCTCATATTTAACATTTTCTCAGTATGTCATATTTTTTATCTGCCCAACAGTGCTGGGGAGCGGAGGGTGCCTGTGTTTTGTGTTGTACACCTAGAAAGTGCTGGGCAGCCCACCTAATATAATAGTATGGGTGTCACTAATAGGTTGTAAGCCAGCATGGTGTACCACACGTATCTCTATTTATGGCACCTTTCTGTATCGCCTTATTATATGCAATTGTAGTACCAGCAATCACCCCCCTCATGCAGTAAGAGTGTGTGAGTGGTTGTTTTATTGGTATTTTTGCATTTGTGCAATCTCCCCATGCATTATACTGCAGCTTTTTTGCATGCTGGTGTGAACAGGTATCAAGTTGGTGTGCAGTTTTTTATCTAATTGTATCGCTAGCAGTGGGGGGTATGTCAGCTTTTGCTCAAGCAGTTAGCTGCACCTGTTAATTTTTATCCCAGTTAGCATAAAGGCCAGAGATGCCAGCTTCTGGGGTCAGTTTAGTCCAGTCATTGAGCTGTGAACATGCCCCAAAGAATTGGAGTGTTTTTTGAGTAAGTAATGTCACATTTTTTGTATGTTTTTTCTGTAAATTGTTAGTGTAGGGACTCACAAGACATGAGGAGCCGTGACGAGGCTTGTGAGCTTGTGTATTGGGTCCCCTGTACCAACTAATACTTCATATTTAAAATTTTTCTAGTATGTCATATTTTTTAAATGCCCAACAGTGCTGGGGAGCGGAGGGTGCCTGTGTTTTGTGTTGGACACCTAGAAAGTGCTGGGCAGCCCGCCTAATCTAATAGTATGGGTGTCACTAATAGGTTGTAAGCCAGCATGGTGTACCACACGTATCTGTATTTATGGCACCCTTCTGTATCGCCTTATTATATGCAATTGTAGTATCAGCAATCACCCCCCTCATGCAGGGAGTGTGTGTGAGTGGTTGTTTTATTGGTATTTTTGCATTTTTGCAATATCCCCATGCATTAAACTGTGGCTTTTTTGCATGCTGGTGTGAATAGGTGTCAAGTTGGTGTGCAGTTTTTCATCTAATTGTTCCCCTAGCAATGGAGGTATGTGAGCTTTTGCTCAAGCAATTAGCTGCACCTGTTATTTTTTTCCCCAGTTAGCATAAAGGCCAGAGTTGCCAGCTTCTGGGGTCAGTTTAGTCCAGTCATTGAGCTGTGAACATGCCCCAAAGAATTGGAGTGCCCATCTTATGTTTCCCTACTAGGTCCATTTTGTCTATCCCAATATTTTCCTGGATTGTGTTTCTCCACAATGTCTCATCTTGTGTTCCTCCACAATGTCCCGTCTTGTCTTCCTACTCAATGTCATGTCTGGTCGTCCTCCTCAATGTCACATCTGGTCTTCCTCCACAATGTCACGTCTGGTCTTCCTCCTCAATGTCACGTCTGGTCTTCCTCCCCAATGTCACGTCTGGTCTTCCTCCCCAATGTCACATCTGGTCTTCCTCCATAATGTCATGTCTGGTCTTCCTCCACAATGTCCAGTCTTGTGTTCGTTCACAATATCCCATCTTGTATTCCTCTAAAATGTCCCGTCTTGTGTTCCTCCACAATGTTGCATCTTCTGTTCCTCCACAATGTCCCGTTTTGTGTTCCTCCAATATGTTCCATCTGGTCTTCTTTTTCCTCCCACAGTGTCCCATCTTGTCTTCCTCCACAATGTCCCGTCTTTTGTTCCTCCACAATGTCTGTCCTGTTTTGTATTTCTCCACAATGTCCTTTCTTGACTTCCTCCATAATGTCTCATCTTCTGTTCCCCCACAATTTCCCATCTTGTCTACCTCCAAAATGTCCCGTCTTCTGTTCCCCCACAATTTCCCTGCAGTTGTCTAACCTCCACAATGGTCCCTCCTTGTCCTCTCCACAATGTCCCGTCTTGTCCTCTTCCACACTGTACCCGTCCTTGTCCTCATTCCCCACAATCCCGTCTTGTCCGCCACCACACAATGCCAGCCCGTCTTGTGTCCTCTCCACAATGTACCCCGTCTTGTCCTCTCCACAATGTCCCGTCTTGTCTTCCTCCACAATTTCCCTACTTGTGTTCCTCCACAATTTCCCTCTTGTCCTCCTCAACTATGTCCTAGTTTCATTAGTTTCATAGTTTGTACAGGCTAAAAAAAGACAAGCTCGTCATCTAGTTCAGACCTATTGTGCTAAGGTGTTTGATCCATAGAAGGCAAAAAACCCCCATTGGTAGAATCCAAATTGTCCTCATTTTAGGAAAAATTTCCGTCCTGAACTCCAAGTCTGCAATCAGAAAAATCCCTGATCATAGACACCCTTCTCACTAATATCCTAGTCACTGAAGTACTTGTTTATTATTACTCTCCAGAAATGCATCCAAATCAACACCCTTTTTGAACTCGTTATTGAATTCATCAACCATGACAATACCTCGTTTATACCCCACTGGCAGAGAATTTCACATTAGGTCTCCGCTGCACTAACATAAAGAAATCCCCTTTCTATGTTTATGTAGAAACTTTCGTCCCTGCAAGACAAAAGGATTCCCCCTTGTTCTAGATACACCCTGTGTAATAAATAATCTTGGGAGAGATCTCTATAGTTGACCTTTGATGTAATTTAAACATATTTATTATAGTCCCCACCGAAAGCCTTCCTTTTTCGCTACAACTAAATAACCCAATCTTGCCAATCTTCTGTTACTGTAGCCCACCCAGTCCTTTATTTTATTTTTGTTGCCCGCCTATTATGTACCTGTTTCATGCTCTACAATGTCTTTTCCTGTGCCTGTGCCCAAAACTGTAAAAATAATTCCATGTGTGGTCTATACATGACTTGTATAATGGTAGCATAATGTTCACACATGTGCATCTATGCCCCTTTTAATGCACCCCCATGACCTATTTGCTTTGGCTGCTGCTGCCTACACATCTGCACAATTAAGTTTACTTGTCCACCAGGATTCTCCAATCCTTCTCCATGTCACTTTTTAACCCAGTTGTTTTTCTATTGTAACATGAATCATGTAATGGATTTCTCTCCCCCATGTCATAACCTTGCATTTATCAGTGTTTTAAACCTCATCTGCCATTTCCTGCCCATAGCCACAACATTATCCATATTCCCTTGTAATACCATATTATCCTCTATTGTGTGATTACTTACAGAGCTTAGTATCGTCTGCAAAGATCGATATCACTGTGTATTCCTGTTAAGATCATTAATGAAAAGTTAAAGAGGATAGGGCCCAATACTGACCCTTGTGGTACCCCACAAGTAACAGCGATCCAGTACTGATATGTACCGTTAATTACTACCCTTTGATTTCTATCAGTGAGCCAGTTTACTTACCCACTTGGCACAAAATTTCGCCCCAGTCCAAGCTTCTCATTTTATTTCCAACGCTTTTAATGTGGCACCCGGTATCAATGCTTTAGAAAAAATCTAGATATATGACATCAGGTGCTCACCCCGATCCAGTCTAAGCCAACTGACTTCCACATAGAACTGATGAGATTAGTTCTGACAGACCGATCCTCAGAACCCATGCTGGAACGGCGTGTATACATTTATTTCAGTGAATACTCCAGGAAGCAGTCTCTGAGAAAAACTTCAAAACATTTTACCCTACAACAGAGTTACTTACTGCCTATATTTTCCTGGATCACTTTTTTGACCCCTTTTTATATATTGGCACCACGATTTGCTATGCGCACTATCCTTGGGACATACCCCTTATTAGACAGTACCATGAAATAGTTGAAGATGTGGCCGTATCTAAGACATCACTTAACTCACTTAGTGACTCACGGGTGTATGCCATCAGGACCGGGGATTTGTCGTATTTTAATCTCCTAAACGGAGCGCACGTCTTCCTGGGTTAGACAAGAATCTTTTTAAGTTGGAGTTTACCACATCTCTCTGTTCAACAGGAATTTATCCTCCTCGTAAATACAGTGAGAAAAAAAGTGTTTAATACTTTGCCTGTTTTCTCAATCGCCCTTACTTTCTCTCCCTCAGTATTTTCACAAGGCCACATTTCTGTTTAATCTTTTACTATTTATATAGTTAAAAAATATTTTGGGGTAATTTTGACTTTCTTAGCAATATCTTCTCCAGTCCTCCACTTTGCTTCCTTATCTTTATTATACCACACTTTATTTTTTTCCCTAATGAGCTTCTAGTGCCTCTTCACATGGCTCTCCTGTTTAGTAGGTGAAACGCTTTCCTTCTTTTTTGTTTTTTATTGCCTCTTTTACATCCCTTTGATCCACATAGGGGTTTTTTCCTGTTTCTAATTTTTATTATTACCATAAGGGTAAGTACCTCTCACAGTGGTAGCCTAGAGTTTTTTAAAATATCCCATTTATTATTAGTTCTGCCATATTTAAACACATTGTCCCAGTCAATACGGTTTAGGGCCTCCCGTCTTGTACTCCTCCACAATGTCCCGTCTTGCCTTCCTCCACAATGTCCCATCTTGTCTTCCTCCACAATGTCCCCATCAAGTCTGTCCTCCACAATGTCCCCGTCTTGGGTGTCCTCCACAGTGTCCAATCTTGTCTTTCACCACAATGTCCCATCTTGTGTTTCTTCAAAATGTCCCGTCTTGGTCCTTCCTCCAAAGTCCCCTTCTAGTGTCATCCACAGTGTCCCATCTTGTCTTTCACCACAATATCCCATCTAGTCTTCCTCCAAAATGTCCCGTCTTGTGTTCATCCACAGTGTCCCATCTTGTCTTCCTCCACATTGTCCCGTCTTCTGTTCCTCCACAATGTCCCATCTTGTCTTCCTCCACAATCTATAAATGCCAAAAGGAAGCCTTGGCTTTTCTCCTATCCGGTGTGGAAAGGAACAAGTATTGGTCGCCACCTTACGCAATCTGCTGGTAACGGATGGAAGGTCAGTACGTTCAGTGTGATCAACCCAGGACGCGCGAGTACCTGTACGCTGTGTGAGATTGAATGTTTTTTGGAGACCAAGTCAGTCAGCAATGTAGTCCCCCAGCAGGAGGTAAGATAATGTCCACACACAGGAGCTGTAATCTCTCTGTGCCTCACACAAGGACTCATGGCTGGAGTATAGAGAGCGGCAAAAGGATAGAATGCCCAGAGCCTTCATCACCAAGAACCGCAACAAGTCCTTCATCTACATAAAAATGTCAATGATATTTGGATACTTTGCAGGTTTGTTATTTTGATGCGATAGATAGATAGATATCAGAGAGATAGATAGACATGAGATAGACAGACAGGTAGATGGATAGATATGAAATAGATAGATATGAGATAGATAGATAGATAGATAGATAGATAAGAGATAGATCAAAATTAACAAGATAGGTATAGATAGTGATCAATTGGTAAAGGTCAGATTTAGTAGCTGTTGGCCAGTTTGGCTTTCCTCAGGAAGTCATAATGACTCCATCCATTATCGGTAGAAACATAAATTGGCGGAGAGAAAACCCTTCAGAACATGTTCATTTTATTCTGAGGATTTACATGAAATCATATGATTAATATAAAATTTGTATCAACCTATAATAGTACAGAAACTTATCTCGTCATATAAATAGAGGTGGGACTGATTTTGATATATTCTTAATTTTTAAAGCATTTCCAGTAAAAACCAATAGTTAAAACCCGAACGAAGAGGAATCTTTTTATACACAATATACCTTGATCTAAAACAATCAAAATAACCTGACTGCTAGATGTGGAGGAGAGGACAAGCCGACATCAGCGCTTCAGACGCCAACTTGTAATTCCAGAAGTTTAATGAATACAACGCGTTTCGTTACAAGAACTTTCTCTAGTTTCCTATACATGTAAAACATGTTAGGAAATGTTTAAAAAGGACAAAATAAACGAAAAAAAACACAAACATGATGGGGGGTACACTATAGAAAACAAATACAAATAATTCACAACAATGAATAATATAAAGTAAAATTATGATAAGTTAAAAGAAAAAGATATAGTCACAATATTGCACGGTGGGGGGGTTTTGGGACACCGCAAACATTGGTATAAGCACGCCAGGGATGGAATGTAGTACCCCCCGGGTATTCACCCGACCCCCGCAAAGCGGGAGGGCTTGCGCGTCGGGAACTACGGTCGCTACCCCGGGCGTGACTTGCCTTTGGGTGGGAGCCGGGGTGTAGCATTGTGGGGAATCATTAAAACAAAGGGGCAGTCGGGAAAAGACCCATAAGGTCAGGGCGGGGGGGTTAGGCCAACTGGTCCCGGAACGGAAGGGAGGAAGTTTCGGTAAAAATAGACAAGGGTAAAACCTCTCCAACACTCTCTCAGGGAAAAACTATAAAACCCAATAAATCTGGGTGGGTGTTTGGAGGAGTCCCGCAAGAAAATAGGGTCAGCCCCCGGGAAAAAACCAATTACGGGCACTTGGCCCGTTGATCGAAAGGCTGCTGGGCGCGTGGGCCTGGGAAAATTTGGGGACACGTGCCCTTTGTTTTGAAAAAAACCTTAAGCTTTATGTTTCTTTGGTTTTTGGGCACAAAAGGGGACATTTCTGAAAAAATGTCCCTTTGGGCTAAGACTTTTCTTTGTTGCCCCCTATTAAAAAAATCAGGACCTCTTTCATTTTTATAAAGTGCTCTGGGAAAAAAGAAAACAGGGAACCGATTTGGTTGCTAGGGGCCCTGGGTTTTTGCTTTGGGCCTTTTATTGGGTTTCTTTATGGGGCTCTGAAATTTTGGTGGCTATTGGGGTTTTTGATTGGTGGCTTGGGGTCTTATTGTTTTGCTAAGGGGCCCCCTGAATTTGGGAGCTATGGGTCCCGATTTGGTGGCTATGAGCTCTGAAATTTGGGGGCTATGGGCTCCCGAATTTGGGAGCTTTTGGGTCGATTGGGTTTTCTTGGGCTCTAATTTTTAAGCTATGGGGGCCCGATTGGTAGTTTTGGGCTCTGATTGGTTTTAAAGGGCCCCGGGTTGGGAGCTTTGAGCTTTTGATTGGTCCATTTTGGGCAAAAAGAAAAGTCTTAAACCCAAAACAGGTTTTTTAGACATTTTTCCCCCAAGAAATTTTTTTTTTATGTGTCCAAAAATATTCCCTTTTTTTTTTTACCCCCAAAAATTTGGGCCCCACCCGATCCCAGGCCCGGCAATTGTGAAAAAATAATCACATGGGTTTTTTGAAGTGAATACGTGAATTTTTAAAAAAAATTGCAGAAAATAACCAAAAATGCTATAAACTACGGAAGCCCGTGCGGTCCAAGAAGGTTGTGTTTGCATATCTTCGATCATGCGCAGTACAGGAAATAGAGCGACCCTAAGGGAGACAGCGCAGACACCAGGACCTGCAGGAAGGACTACATCTCACTGGCCCTAATTCAAAACAGCGGCCCGGAGCGTTACTGGTAAGTAGATCGCTCAGATGAATAGATAGTTTATCCTGTGCACTGTGAGGATTGCAAACTGTGCTGATCAAGGTAACTATTCCAGGCATCCTTTTTAACCCCTTAAGGACCCGACGTTTTTTTTTGTTGTTGACACGTTCGTTTTTCCCTCTCGCTTCTGAGCCATAAACTTTCTTATTTTTCCACCTTCATAGACTATGAGGGCTTTTATTTTGCAGGACAAGAAACTTTCTAATGGTGTCATTCACTGATACTATAGAATATTACTCGGGAAACCGCAAACAATTCCAAGGTGGGACAAATTGTTGGAAAAAAAAGTACTTTATGCCATGTTTTGTGGGTTTTTTGCTTTACAGCGTTCAATCTTCGGTAAAATATAATTGTGTTATCTGTATTCTACAGTTTGATATGCATTCTGTTAGGGTTTTCCCATTATGTAGGTTTTCCAAACAGTAGGTTTCCATTATGTTTGGTACCAGTAAAAAAATTCCCAGACATTTTGTTCTTTGAAAGTTGCGCCGCGCGCCATTTTGTGCGACCTATAACTTTTTTTACTAACACCTACGGAGTCAGTGAGGCGCATTGTTTGGGGCTGAAGTGGACTTTTTATTGTGGCAGTTTGGAATGCTGCAATTTTTTTTGATCACTTTTATTCCAATTTTTAATTGACGTGTTGAAAAGTTACAAAAAACCGCATTTTTGGCGTTTGGAAAAAAAATTTTTTTTATTCTACGGTGTTCAGGTACGGGATAATGATGTTATATTTTTATAGATCAAACTTTTTCGACGCGGGTGATACCAATATGTGTACCTTTTTATTAATTTTATTGTTTTTATTTTGTTAAAATGGGAAAAGGGGGTGATTTGAACTTTTAATACTTTTTTTTGTACTTTAAAACTTATTTCTTTTATTTTTCTTAAATTTAACATTGAGTCCATCCAGGGTGCTTGCCACTAGGTGACGCATCGTTACTACAGTCTAATGCATTGCATAGACAATGCATTAGGGTGTACCAAGATGGCGGTTTCCCCACTTTCAGTCTAGGGCCGGAAGTGGGGCAATCGAGGACATGGCAGCAGTGGGAGCCTTCACAAGGGTCCAGGCATCGGGACACAGTGATCTCATCGCTGATGTCCCAATCGGAGTGAAGAACGGTGCGCGTTACCGTTTTTCATTCATTTAGACGCCGCGGCCATCTTGGCCGCGGCATCTAAAGGGTTAAACAGCGCGGGCGGGCGACGCCGCCCGCCGGCGCTGCAACTGTCGGGTGTTAGCTACGATCAGCCGCTAACACCCAGTGGCTGTGTGGGGGGGATCGGTCTGTGATCCCCCTGCATAGCCTCTTAGGGACCCTGGGACGTACTCATATGTTCAGGGTCCTTAAGGGGTTAAGAAAGGTTGATATAAGATACCTATTTTGATCTTTCTGGATCACGGGTCCAAAAACTCAATACAATACCCCTTGTAATTCCAAGCTGTATGAGTCCATGATAGAATAGGTCACCAATTAGACTATATCTGGATATTCCAGTTATAACACAATGACAGGCCAGTAGGTACTGACATGTCCATCACTGGGTAGTTGGTGTGGATCCTCTGGACCACCGCGAGGGTAGATGGTGGTATAGCAGATCACGCCAGGTAGTGGAGTCTAAGGGGCAAATGGGTCTCACCAGGAGCCGCCGTAGGCTAGAAAGGACTTTTCTGGGGGAACCCCAGGTTGTTGCCCTGACGGGACTTCTCGTGGTGGCAGCGAAAGTGCCATGTGACGGGAGAATAGGCAGGTATCAAGCAGGGTAGAATGACAGAACACAGCAGAAACAGGAACACAGTGAAATGGCTGACATGAGCCAAATTGGGAATCAGGCAGACAGGCAAGATGGACAGGACCACTGAAGGGTAAACAGGTACTGTATGGGGACGGGCAGATAAACAGCTGAATCAGGAACCTGGGTAATCAGGCACCAGACCATTGGCAAGATGGCAGGAACAGGGCCTAGGTAACAAACATGCAGGACAGCAGGGTTAAAAGTATACAGAAACAGACATAATGACAGATACCAGTAGGGAGCAGTGGTCAGGAGCTCAGATGGACATCAATGAACTGACCAGGAACAGAGGCAGGAAGTTCCTTATATGCTAGGAGGTCATAGGTCATTGGGAAGGAAATTGGTACACTGTCCCTTTAAATCCAGACCAGCAAGCGCTCCCTAGGGAGTATGTGCAGACATAGACATGAAGCAAGAGCAGGAGCATGGACCGGTGAGCACATAGACAGAAGAGACATAGCAACAGGTACAGAAACCAAGGACACCATCAGGAACGCAAAAGGAACACGGCCATAACCGCGTCCACAGCGGTGACACTGGTTGTTCTTATTGATTATTTTTTATTATTCTATACACATCCCTCACAGTGCACGGGATAAACTATCTATTCATCCAAACGATCTCTTACAGAACTCTCCGGGCCGTGTTTGAAATAGGGCCGGTGGGATATGTCCTGATGTCTGCACGGTTTCCTTTAGGGTCGCTCTATTTCCTGTACTGTGCATGCCCGAAGATATGCAAACACAACCTTCTTGGACTGTGCGTGCTTCCGTAGTTTATAGTGTATACGTTATATTTCTGCGATTTTATCAAAATCACGGAGTCACTTCAACAAACCAGTGTTATTATATATATAGGTGCAGATTTTCGTTTGTAAAATAAATGGATATTTTATGGAACACTATTGACCCGCAATATAACAGAGACAACTAGGGCCACATAGTAACCTGCATGGGCACAAAGTGAGTTTTAGACTACAGTTTTCATACATGTGGCCCCAAGTGTCGGA
Organism: Phyllomedusa bahiana; assembly: GCA_025379985.1. NCBI lineage: Eukaryota > Metazoa > Chordata > Amphibia > Anura > Hylidae > Phyllomedusa > Phyllomedusa bahiana. Next base: position 18,808 of record JAODAL010026009.1, read on the forward strand.
ACAATGAAACATAAAAGTCTATGTAATTTCACACATTTATTGTGATATTGACTTCTTTATTCTTTTAATATATCTGTATGACTTGATAAACTTATTCACTTGTTTATGAATGTATATTGTATTTGCATCCTACATGTGTAACCCGCCATCATGTTTAGGATCTTTACAGTGCTATATATGTCCTTTTAGTTTCTACATGGATTGAAACTACAGAAAGTTCTTTGTAACGAAACAGTTATATTCCATTAAAAACCCCTGTAAAGGGGGTTTTGCCCACGATTGTATGTTGCGTGGGATCCTCCAACTGGGTAAATCACTTGTTTCTAATATATGTCATTAAAAAAGTGAAGCTCTGAGAGCTACAGTCTTCCTTACATGCCCTCGGTTTCTGGACAGTTTACATTAGATACGACCAGGAGCTGACGGAGAGCTGAATCAGGCGCGCTTGCGGTGTTTGCACTTTTATCTAACGGCAGGGATATGAAGTGAGCTTTGAAGGGACTGGGGAGAAAGTCTTGTTAATCTTTTGATAGAGAATTCTGCAACATGCTCAGTCCCCATCCTCTCCCTGCAGCCTGATGAAGACGCTGCCTGCTGAGCCTTCTTCTCTCCTGAGCACAGAAGAGGGAGAAATAAAACGCATTATAGCTTATGCACTATACAGTTAATTCCCCTTGTGGATAAGCAAAACAAATGTTTGCTCAAATACAGAGATAATTATTCTAGTGAGGTGCATGGAAGGTGGAGTGATGTCATTCTAGAGGAGGTACTTGTTTTTTTGAAACACAGAAACACAACACCTTTTTTCAAGCTCATGAGGGGGAGTATCAGCCTTTAGAGTAAGGAAACTCACTTCTGGCAAAACCCATTTAAACCCCCTTAATCCCAGGCCCTGAAAAGTAGTTAATGACCAGAAATTTTTTTTATGGTTTTGCCTCCTTGCGTTATAACCACTTGTAACTTTTTTATTTTTTCAATGATGCAGTTGGATGAGCCTGTTTTATTCGAGGACAATTTGTACTTTATGGGGGAATTAGTTTAGAGTCACTTATAATAATTGCAGAATTTTTACATTTTTTTTACCACCGTTCACATTTCACACTTTAATAACTTGTTAGATTAATTACTACAGGTTATTACGGTCGTTGTGGATCCCTAATATGTGTATGTTTTTTTGTGTGTGTAATTTATGCACAATTATTTTTTATTAAATATTTATTTTTATTTTATTTTTTTTTACACTTATGTTTTTTTTACTTTTTTTTTAAATCCATAAAGGAAAACTGTTTTACATTTTTTTATTTTTTTTAACACTTAGTAATGTATAAGCATATTTAAATTGCAAAAATTTAAAATCTGTGTCTCTGACACGGGGCAGTGTAGGAACCACACGTCTGCCCTGTCACGATTCTTCACATACCCCCTGCAGCTACTTTGGTCCCTGGGGTGCCTGCGCATTTTCCCCGGGGCTCTTCAGGTCCCCGGGTGTTCCGACACCCGACAGAGCAGGGGAACCCTTTGTTTGCGCTTCGGTAACGACCGCCGCAACAAAGGGTTAAAAGCACGGGGGCGGAGGTTTCCCCCCCGCCCCCCGGTGCTCGAGGAGATCCCTTGGGATGGGGACTGTGTAGTACACCCCCGATTCTAGCGCAGTTGGGCGCCGGGCCCGCAAACCCCAGAGGCTACAGGGGCGCCAAAAGACTTCGTGTGACAAACCCCCCCCAAACCCGGTGACCCCAAAAGCGGTGGGGGTCTTTAAAGGGGGGTTAAGGGCATTGTGTTTTTTTTTTTGTTGACATGTTTTTTTTTCCCCTTGTGCCTAACTTTTTATTTTTCCACCTAATGACTATGGGGGCTTCACTTTTTTTAATGACATATATTTAGAAAATGATTAAATACCCATTTGGGGACCCCCTTCAACATTAATCGTGGCAAAACCCTTTAAGGGGTTAAGGGGATATAACATGTTTCATTTAATTTTTATTCCTTTTTCTATAGAATAGATGGAAAAAAAAATTAAGTGGACAAATTGAAAAAAAAACTTTTTTCGCCTGTTTGGGGGTGTTTTGTTTTTACGGCGTCAGTCTTCAGTAAAATAATGTGAAATTGTTTTAAAAGGTTTAAACGCACCCCGGAATCCAAAATTTGGGTGGGGGTTTCCGTTTTGGGAAAAACCGTAAAAAAATTCCAAAACTTTTTTCTATTTTTGAATTTTTGCGCCGGGTCCATTTGTACGTCAAAACTTTTTTGTACTAACACCCTAACAAAGTGAGGGGCATTTTTTTGGGGCTAAAGTGCACTTTTTATTGCGCAGTTTTGGGAAACATGGAGTTTTTTGCTACTTTTTTCCAATTTTTATGGGACTGAAATTACCAAAAAAACGCAATTTTTGTTTGGAAATTTTTTTACCCGGTGTTCACGCAGGAAAATAAGAAAAAATGATTGGATTTTTGGCGCGCCCAAACCAGAAGGAAATTTTTTTTTTTTTTCTTGTGAAGGGGGTGATTTGAATTTTAAAACTTTTTTTTTTTTTTTTTCCTTTAAAACTTTAATTTTTTTTTTCTTTTTTATTGAGTCCCCCCTAGGGCTTCCCATAGGGGCGCGATCGTTTTTACGCCTAAAACATTGCATAGACAATGCATTTGGGTGTACCCAAATGGCGGTTTCCCCACTTCCGGGTGCCCGGGGTGGGGCAAACGAAAACATGACAGGTGGGGCCTTACAAAGGCCCCCCGTGCCAAGTTCAGTGATCGGATCACCAAGTTACGCTTTGGGGGGTCCAAAAGGCGGGGGAAAAAACGGTGCACGGCACATTTTTCATTCTTTTAGGGGCCGCAGCCAAGTGCTGCGTGTCTAAGGGGTAAAAAGCGCGGGCGGGGACCCGCCCCCCCTGCCTGAACCAGGGTGTGTAGCGGGATCACGGGGAATCCCCCTGCAAAGCCCCCTTGCGGCCCCCGGTTTACTCACCTAACTGTCAGTAGGCTATTTTGATGTTTTAGATCACCTACCATATGAGAGGAAACTCTTATCATAAGTTTTTTTCTAATCGGAGTTCGAGGGAAAAAAAAGAAATGGAAGTATTTGACCCTTTAAAATAATTCACAGACAGTGAACCTTCAGGGGCCCCGGGGGCCCTTTCCCGGACAAAGGCTGTGGCCCCAAAAATTTTAAACAACATTTTCCCCCTTGGGGGTGGGGGTATCTGAAGCGTAGTGTTGCGGGGAAATAAATGATTTTTATATTGTGTTGTGGAATGGGAACACAGCGGGCGCACCATTGATTCCCATCAACCATCATAATAAGAAAAAAAATCCACCTCCTCACATCTCTTTCTCAGCCATTTCCTCCCCCTTCTGACCCTTATTGGGGTTCATAAAGGGGCAAAGGGTGGCAGGACAACCCCGGGGGCAGAGCATCACTGGGCAGTGGAAACCCCGGGGGCCCGGGCGCAAAAAGATGGAGGCTTAATCCAGCTTCATATCATCAAAATCTCTTTTCTCTAATTTTCTCAGCCACAAATCTAGCAAGAAATGGAGAACCTCTCAGGACCACATATTCAAGGGAATAACAGGATATGCTTAAATGCCATAAGGTGTCAAAGACCAAAATTCAACAAGGGTTTGCACTGAACCCAATGGGTTAAAAAAACCCCGGGGGGAAACTGGACCCCGAAAAAGACCTACAAGATATCAAAGTCATCCTAACAAACAGACAGGACTGCTGTCCCCCAAAGACGCTGGACTGAATCCGAATCGGGAAAAAACCCCAACAACAACAACCCAATTAGTTTACATTTGGCCCTTATGCAATTTCCCCCTGCTGGAACCAACAACTAGAAAGCCCCCCTCGTTTCCTCCGCATGTCCCGCCCCCGTCTTCCCCGCAGTGTCCCCCTCGTCTTCCCCGCATGTCCCGCCCCGTTTCCCCCCGCAGTGTCCCGCCCGTCTTCCGCATTTCCCGCCTCGTCTTCCGCAATGTCCCGCCTCGTCTTTCCCCCCAAAAGTCCCGCTCGTCTTTCCCCCGCAATGTCCCGCCCCTCTTTCCCCCGCAATGTCCCCCTGTCTCCTCCCAAATTTTCCCCCCCCGTCTTCCTCCGCAGTGTCCCGCCTCGTCTTCCTCCGCAATGTCCCGCCTCGTCTTCCTCCGCAATGTCCCGCCTCGTCTTCCTCCGCAATGTCCCGCCTCGTCTTCCTCCGCAATGTCCCGCCTCGTCTTCCTCCGCAATGTCCCGCCTCGTCTTCCTCCACAATATTTCGTCTCGTGTTTCTCCACAACCACAACATGTTTTTTTCTGCTTCACTCCTCCAGGTGCGGAAAGGTCACAAGTATTGTGTCTTCCACCCTGTCATTCTGCTGTAATGGGATGGAAGGTCAGTACGTCAGTGTGGTGATCTCAGGACGAGCAGAGTTCCTGACGCTGTGTGAGGTCGAGGTTTATGGAGATCCAGTCAGCGTGGCCCCTGAGCATAAAGTTTGCTGGTAGCAGCCAAGTTTCAGAAGAATTTCAACAGTTTTGGATCTTGATTTGTAGCTCCGGATGCTTCTTCACCATTTACAGATCTTTTTTCTTGGGATTTTTTTATTTTAAACTTGTTTGGGCATTGGAAAGGCGATTTTTTTCCCACTGATTTTTCTCCATCTAAAAAATGAAAAAAATAAACTCACTGTGTTTAAATCTCTACAATTTTTGGAGTCATAAAACCGCATAAAGCCGAAAGAAAAAATTTAGAAAATCTCTCGAATCTCCTAAAAAAATCCTGTTGGGCACCTGTTACAAGCTGAAAAAAGGGTCATCCCAGCCACGGGCTAAAACAACCCCCCCTTAAATTGTCAGAAGGGGGAGAAGGTCCATCGACATTCGTATGGAGGAACGATTGCACTTCTCATGGGACGCAATGGGTTTTGGCTACGGGGGACCCTGGCACATACCATCATCTTCGGATTAAAGGCCTTTTACTAGCGGCTCAGGGGAAACCCTTTTTTGCTTTAGCCCATTCTTTTTCCCCTTTACACGGGGGGCACGCCTGGCCCGCCAGACTGGTTCCCCCCCCCCCCCTCCCCCTTTCCTTTTTTGCTTTTTTTGTTTGCTATCATTAGTTTTGAAATTTTATTTTTTTTTTTTTTTTTTTTTTTTCTTTTTGTTTTTCTTCTCTTTTTTTTTGTGTGTCGTTAGTCGTTAAAGCACACTCAAACTACATTACGATCGTAAATTTTTGCTGGCTCGCGCTCCCTTTTCCCTTTTTCGGGGGTAATTTGTCTCAACTCCCGATTCTTCTGCAAGGGGCCTGTGAGGCTTTTATAAAAAACTTTACATAACTTCTTTTTCTGAAAATTTGGTTTCTTTCATCGTTTTTTTAAAAAGCTGTGTTTTTTTTTTTTTCCATTCAAAATTGTAAAAAATGCCTGCTTTATTAGAGTGGGGTTTTAAAGTTTTCTAAAAATTTTTAAATTAAAAATCTATGATAGTAAAAATGTAAGAATCACTTACTTCCCCCCCATTTTCCATGCCCCACATGGGGGCTACCCTCATGCCCTTGTCTGTTTCTCCACAGCCCTTCACTACAAGGACATCCACATAAATGTTTTTCATTTTTTAAAGGCCACATTCAAAACACATCTCAGCGAACATCTCATCCCAGCCTTATACATTTTGTATATTGCAAAAAACATATACTTGTTGAGCCAAAGTTTTTCAAAGTCCAATGGGTGGTCTTTTTTGGATATTTTTGGGACTATTTTTACGGCAGTATACCCCATTCCCTCATGCACCAAAAAAATTTTGTTCTTCCCATAAAACAGGGGCAACCCATTTTTCCAAAATAAAAAAAATTATAATTAACAAAACCCCCTAGGCTACACCAAAGTGATTTCAGAATAACCTTTTGGCCTACCCCCAAATTTTTCTAGCAGAAACATAAATCTTGAACGTGATTTTAAAAAGAAAGCCTTAGATGTAAACCCCTTCCGGCCCTGAGGGCAATCATATGGGTAACAATGTAAAAAAACCCGGGGATAAAAAGGGCTAAAACAATTATATACACAGTCTCGGGAATTAAGGGCGCCTTTTGCTTCGCATAAACCCTTTTGGACCTTTTTCCCGAAAAGCAATTTAAAAAAAAAAAATTTTTAGCGAAAATCTTATCCCCCTGGGTTGGGGCCCGTAGATCCACACAGACTTTTTGGGGGTTTTTTTATGCATAAGTCAAAAAAAAAAGAACATTCTGTGGTTTTTCAAAAGAAAAATTTAATATAAAAAGGGTTTTTTTTTTTTTTTGTCGCAGTTTTGTAAAGTATAAATTACCCCCATTTAAAAAGGTGTTTCCCGCAGAGCCCCTTCCCGCAAACTTAAAAGAACCCAAACATGTGGGCATCCCTTTAAAAGGAAATGGGGTAGTAGATAAAAGGGGGGCACAGCGCGTCAGTTTTCAATCATTTTCCAAGCCAGGGGGCCCAAAACAACTCCCCAAAATACTAATGCCAATTAGGCAAAAATAGCTGCCAAAGAAGGACAATGAAAAACCTGGAGTTGCACTGGTTTTCAGGTTTTCCCCTGAAATGGTGGTCTACCATGAAACCCTGAAATGGTTGTGTATCAAGAACAAAAATGGTGGTCTAAACCTTTAAAGGGGAAATGGTGGTCTATTTAACGACCCGTGACAATCTACTAAGATTTTTAAAAAAAAATTTTTTTAAATCAAAGACCTGGACTAAAGGGCCAAAACCCTGATTGTAAATAAGGTCTAAACCCCGGGCTGTTACTGGGTTGGGCTAAGGTTTTTGATCAGAAATGGGGGGTCTAGCCAAAGAAAGGGGACTGGGGTCTAGCAATGATCATAAATGGTGGTCTAGCCATGACCGTGACTAGTGGTCTAGCTATGATCATAAATGGTGGTCTAGCCATGAAGGTGACTGGTGTTCTAGCTATAATCGTAAATGGTGGTATAAGACTGGTGTGTTGTGGGGTGAGTTTGAGTACTTGGCCTGGAAGGTCTACCCACCAGCCAAAACTGTAATGCTTTGTGCATAGAGGGATGTGAAGGAATAAGTCTACGAGAAAAAGATTTGCCTGCACCTCCTCCTACTCAGCACCCGTCTACATCAACCCCCTGCAGGGTATATGTATGACCACCAATCAAACACCTCAAAACTATGTTCAGGCAGTGAGGAAAAACAGGGGGGAGGGCTGTTGAACGGTTTAGTTTCCCAGCAGCCAGACATCTATTCTGTGGTAGATGATACTCATCCTTTGTAGACACAGGCTTACCTGCTATATTGGTGGATAAAATGCTAACAGTGATCACAGGCTGCACTGCTGTATTTGGGAGGCTACAAACTAATAATGATTGCAAATAGAACTGCTGACTGTAAGAGGCAGAATGCTAATGGTGATCACAAGCTGCTGTATACGGGTAGAAAAACTGTAACATGACCACAGGCTGCACTGCTTTATAAGGGGGAAAAAAAACTGTAACAATGACCACAGGCTGCACTGCTGTATATGGCGGAAAAAACTGTAACAATGACCAGGGTGCACTGCTGTATATGGGGGCAAAAACTGTAACAATGACCAGGGTGCACTGCTGTATATAGGGGACAAAAACTGTAACAATTGGTGAGGTGACCCTGAATGGTGGTGCTACTGCTCCTCGTCTGACCATTCCGGTCACTCTCCGTTGCTAGTCTGGTGCTACCTTTGATGGTCCGTTTTACAATTATGCCAACTGTTCACAGGATATTTTTATCCAATAACATTTATTCCATAACTATTAAAGCAGCAACACATAGAGTGTATAATTGCGATTCTCTTAAAAGAGGAAAGTCTTAGTGACGTATATCTCAAAAAACCTGCAATCCACGATACAGTCCTGAGTTCCGAGTCCCGAGTCCTGGTGAGATCACACGGACGCCGGTATCTTGTGCTCTCGGAGTCTCTCAATATAGCTCAGAGCTGACCTGCCAACAGCTGGCTGCTGATTCGTCCGCGCACCTCAGACCGCGTCTCACGCACGTTTACGGGGGTCACGCCCCCTTTCTCGAGCGTGAAGGTGAGTCGTGGCTGATCTCCTTATATACCATTACTTATCTAAAACATATACAAAAAACATATACAAAACACACATATACTTACACAAACATTAAAAACAATGTGTAACCTACTATTTACCTAATTAGGGGCTAGACTAACCTTATATATCAACATATTATCTCTTATCAGTATCACTATTCTTTTTAAATTATTGAAAAACTGATCATCATCTTTGTACTATATCTAGCCTCAATCAGCAAATGGAGCGTAGAGTTCTAGCTACTCAGCTTTTGGATTAAATGTATACCTTCCATTGCCATTCTTCGTTGAGTCCTTTAGGTGAAAGGGTTTGTAATCTATATATCCAATATACCTCTTGACGAAGCAGTCTCATCTTAGTTTGTTCTTGGCTATCATCCTGAACTTCCTCAATCACAACACCATCTTAAGTCGGTCACTTGGTGACCGCACTCGTGAAAGTGTCTTGCTACTGACGATTCCATATATTTACCGGGGCCAGACTTATCCATCCTACTTTGTTGTTCAATTTTCTTTGCATATAGGCGAATTTGAGATTTATGCTCGTTTAATCTGATCCGTATCATCCTCGATGTCTGGCCAACATATCCCTTGCCGCATTTTAACAGATAGACAACATTTTTCGTAGAGCAGGTGTAAAAGCCTCGTACCATAATCTGTTGGCCAGACATAGGGTGAGTAATATACGGACCTTTTATTGCGGCATGACAATTTTGGCATGATAGGCACGGGTATGTGCCCTTTCTCTGTGTGTCCAGGAACGTTTGGCGTGATTTTTTCTTTTTATTCAGATCTGAATGAGTAATGAAATTACCGATGGTTTTGCCCCGTTGGTAGATAAATTTGGGGTAATCCACGAATAAATGGCCATACATAGGGTCATTCTGTAAAATATACCAATATTTACGTATGTTTTTAGTGACCATTGGCAATCGAATGGCAATTAGAATGGCAATCATAACTCATGGAGAACCCCAATCTGTGATCTTGATTTCTAATCTTTTTCTTCCGAAGCTCACTACGTGAGCGCTGTCCAATTTCATTACCAATACCTGAGATGTTATCACGCTTATATCCCCTTTCCACAAATTTCTTTACCATTTTCTGTTTGGCATTATGATAATCATTATCTGTCGAACAGATGCGGAAATGTATCCTTAATCGTGGTCACGAAAGGATACATTTCCGAAACGCGTCGGTCTTCATTGGCTAATCATGGTGCCATACAAGCGCTAGTCATACTACCATCCTCCATGTTTTGCATTTTAAAGAATTGGAAATACAATTTTGGAGTTTTTATCTCACTACGTTCCGGTGTCTTGGATGAAGCTGGCTGCTTCCACTTAACTGCTGTCTTGCTTTGGGCGAGGACTCCGCCCTGCCGTGCTCCTGAGACCTGGACTCTAAGAATGATCGGGTGAGCTGAGCTTGTACATTTTTGCTCGTATGTTTTGGTGTTTCACCGTACAGCAAATTTCAGGCCTCTGCCTTTATTGATTCTGGTATGCAGGAAATTTCATAAGCCACGAACTTGTGACCAGGTTTCGTATCCCCGTGGTTCCGTTGCTGAAGCCTATGTTCGTCTCCTCCTTAAGGACGCTATCCGCTTCCGCACTGCTCCCCTCACCTTGCAGATTGGGGCTCTTCACAAGGAGACGTTGCAACTTCTCGTCCTGCCGCGATCCTCGTCTGAAATCCTTCTGGGCCTCCCGTGGTTACAGGACCATACCCCAACCTTGGACTGGGGCATAGGTGAAGTCATGAGTTGGGGTTCCGCGTGTCTCTCGCGTTGCCTATCGAAGCCGCAACCTGCTCCTCGAGACGCTTCCCTGAAGTCTACCAAGCCTCCACCAGGCCTACCTACGCCATACTGGGACTTTACCGACGTCTTTTCAGAAAGACAGGCCGAAACTCTTCCTCCGCACCGGCCTTATGATTGTCCCATAGATCTGCAACCTGGCTGTACTCCTCCCCGGGGCCGAGTCTTCCTCCCCCTCCGTCCCGAGACAAAGGGTCTAATGTCTGAGTACATCATTGAAAAACCTCCATAAAGGCTTCATTCGTAAGCCCTCCTCTCCAGCAGGAGCCGGCTTCTTTTTCGTGGAGAAAAAGGACGGGTCTCTCCGGCCCTGAATCGACTATCGGGGCTTAAATAAAATTACTATAAAAAACCGCTACCCTCTACCCTTGATCTCCGAACTCTTCGAACGCCTGCGTGGTGCGAAAATCTTTTCCAAGCTGGATTTTACTTTAAAATTTTCGTATTAGAGAAGGCGATGAGTGGAAAAACGGCGTTTAATATGCGGGATGGTAAACTTCAAGTATCTGGTTATGCCATTCGGCCTCTGCAACGCTCCTGCTGTATTTCAGAACTTTGTCAACGAGATCTTCCGGGACCTACTCTACATCTGTGTCTTGTATATTTGGGGAACGATATTCTAATCTTTTTCCCCGGGATCTCGTAACTCATCCCACCACGTCCGCCAGGTCCTCAGGTGACTCCGTACCCATCACTTTTTGCCAAACCAGAGAAGTGTCTCTTTGAACGTACCAACTTACCCTGGTTAGGGTACATCGTCTCTGATAAGGGCCTCCGGATGGATCCTTCAAAACTCTCCGCAGTATTGCAGTGGCCACAACCGGGGGGCCTTCGGGCCATTCAACGATTTCTGGGATTTTCCAATTATTATAGACAATTTATCCCATACTTCCCCAAACGCTTGTGCTCCCCTGGTGGCTCTAACCAAGAAGAACGCCAATCCCAAATCCGGGCCCCCCGAAGCTCAAAAGCCTTCAACCGTCTCAAATCGGCATTCACGTCTGCCCCGGGTCTTGTCCTCGCCGGACCCGAACCGCCCATTAATTCTGGAAGTGGATGTTTCCCCTCGGTGGAAATGCCAGTGCTGCCCTTTCCTGCAGAGACCTCCTCGGGTAAACTGCATATGTGTGGATTTTTCTCCAAAACTTTCTCTCCTGCCGAGAAGAATTATACCATAGGGGATTTACTGGCCATAAAGTTGGCTCTGGAAGAGTGGCGTCACCTGTTGGGAGGGGGCTCGTCACCCTATTGACATCTTCACCGACCACAAAAACCTCCTATATCTCCAGTGGGCTCAACGCCTGAATCCCCGGCAGGCCAGATGGTCGCTCTTTTTTTGCCCGTTTTGACTTCCTGCTACACTTTCGGCCAGCCGGGAAGAACGTCAAAGCCGACGCCCTATCTCGTGCCTCGGATACTGTGGGTCTTGAGTCTCCTCCACAGCACATAGTCCCTCCTGAACGGCTCATCACGGCTGCCCCTGTGGATCTTCAACACTTGCCCCCCGGGAAGACGTATGTGCGCCCTGTCTTGCGGCCTAGAATCCTGAAGTGGGGACATTCTTCCCGAACAGCTGGACATCCAGGAGTCCATAAGTCTCTACAGCTGGTCTCCCGTTACTACTGGTGGCCCACCCTTGCTCAAGATGTCAGGGACTTTGTGCTGGCCTGCTCCTCCTGTGCCCGAAATAAGGTTCCTCGCCTCAAAACCACGGGCCTTCTTCAGCCTTTCCCTGTGCCGGAAAAACCCTGGACCCATGTCGCCATGGACTTTGTCACAGATCTACCGCCCTCATCTGGAAACACGTCCAGCTGGGTGGTGACCGATCTTTTTCTCCCAAAAAGCTCAATTTATCCCCCCTGCCTGGGGTTACCCTCTGCCCCCCCGCTGGCCCAACATTTTTTTCCATCATATTTTCCCTTGCAACGGTCTCCCTTTGCATATTGTCTCTGATAGGGGAGTCCCGTTTTATTTCTAAATTTTGGGGCTCTGTGCTGTCAGTTTTCAGATTCAGCTGGATTTTTCATCTGCATACCACCCTCAAAACTAACGGGCAGGTAGAGAGGGTTAACCAGGTGTTTTGGGGACCTACTTGCGGGACTTTGTGTCCGCTCGTCAGGATAACTGGGCCCCATCTTCTCACCTGGGCGAGTTTTCCTATAACTCTTTAGAGTCAGAATTCCGCTGGGTCCTCCCCCCCCTTTTTTTTTTTGTCTTTGGGTTACATCCCCGCCCACCTCTCCCTCTAGCTACCTCGTCTCTTGTCCCTGCCGTGGATGCCCAAGTAAAGGACATCAAGGCTCTCTGGCAACTCACACGACAGACCCAGCTACGAGCTTCTGCCCCCACCAAACTTCAGGCTGACAGGTATCGTAGGCCCCCGCCCCTATTTGAGCCAGGCGATAGGGTTTGGTTATCCGCGAAGTACATCCACTTTAAGGTGCCCAGTTACAAGTTGGGTCCCAAATACTTGGGCCCTTTTGTGGTACTTCGGCGACTGAACCCAGTGTCCTATAAGCTCCGCTTGCCCCCGACTCTACGTATCCCGAACGCATTTCACATGTCCCTCCTCAAGCCGGTGGTGCTGAACTGCTTCTCCCGTAGATCTGTCTCACCTTCTCCTGTTGCTAATATAGATAACATCTTTGAGGTCAAGGAGGTGCTGGCGGAGAAGACGGTGAGGGGGAAGCGGTTCTTCCTTATTGACTGGGAAGAACCTGAGGCCAATCTGTCCCCTGATCTCCTCTCTAAATTCCAAAGGAAGAGGGGGAGAGCTAAGTCCCCGCTCCTGTGTCCGGCTCTGACAGCCGCTGCGCGCGTGCCCGCTACTTAAGGCGCGCGCGCGACGGCTGGTCTGGATTTAAAGGGCCAGTGCGCCGTTAATTGGTTATTGACCGCCGCTGGGCCTATTTTAAGGTATACGCCCCCAGCACTTTCTGCAGTTTGTTGGTGTTTCGTTAGCAATCTTGAGAAGTGTTGGAAGTCCTGTCTGATTACCCTGTACCAGTCCGTTCCGCTAAAGTTTCCTGACCTGCCCCGTTTGCCGCCTGCCCTGACCGCTTTCCTGTCACTGACCACCGAACCCCTGCCGGCCTGCCCTGACCTTCTCCTGTCCCCGACTAAAGCTCTGGATTACGATTCTGTACCACGCAGTACCCCGGCCGCCATCGCAAGCAAGTCACGTCAGGGGTAGCGACCTGGTAGCCTCACGCCGCAGCAAGTCCATCCTGCTTTGCGGCGGGCTCTGGTGAAAACCGGGGGCTACTTAGACTCCGCTCCCTGGCGTGGCTTAACTATCATCGCTTGCAGTGGTCCAGCGAATCCACCTCCGCATTACAATTACCCTGCTGTGTGTGTTGATCTTACAGTCTACCATCTTCAGTTCCATTTGCTTCCCCCTCCCCACCTTGTTAATGAGCTGTCCCGACCCCTCCCCTCTTGTTTGGTCCTGGTAGTCAGATTGGGTTTTGATTCAGTATAAAAGTACCTGTACAGGTCATATCTGACCCCGGTCATGTCTGGGCCAATTTTCTAAGTACAAGAACAATGAATTAAAACCGGACTTTAAACCAGGATTAGACAAGGATTGCTACAGGTAATAGCTAGTTAAGCTTTTCTCTTCCACTTACAACCTCACAACCTGCCACACTCACCATGCTTTTCCTGTCCTCTATAATCTCAACCTCCATTTTCCTGAAACAAATTGCCTATCCCCATACCCCTCTGCTGGGAAATGAGCTCTTCATCTCCTCCTGCATTTTACCCTCTCATCTGTCTGCTGCCACCAACCTGTTTCCCACTACCAATGCATTCCTCACTAAACAGACCCAACCAACTTACTGTCTATCTTACTTCTACCTTTAAACCCTCTCTGTGCTCCTCCTAGCTGCTGGGACATATCCCCGAACCCAGGGCCCCCACATCTCTGGCCGCTAACAGACCCGTTTCTACAAACTTTTAACCCCGCAAACTTGACACCTATTCCCTTGTGCCCTCCTTCTCCTATTTCTCTCTCTGGAGCTTTCTGGAACACACGATCTGTATGTAACAAACTCTCCCACATACATGACCTCTTTATCCTTCCTTGGTCTGATGGAAACCTGGCTGATGCCCTCTGACACAGTCTCACCAGCTGCTCTCTCCTTTGGTGGCCTCCACTTTACCCATGCTCCCCATCCTGGCAACAAGCATGGCGGAGGGGTTAGCCTTCTTCTGTCAGACACCTGTTCCTTCGCCTCCACTCCGCCACTACCTTCCCTCAACCTCCCCTCCTTTGAGGTGCACTCTATCCGCATCCACTACTCCTCCAATCTCCAAGTGGCAGTCATCTACCGACCGCCAGGCCCTGCCACCGCCTTCCTTGACCACTTCGCCTCCTGGCTTCTCCACTTTCTTTCCACTCACATCCCCATCATTGGAGACTTCCCATCCACATACCCCACTCTGCTGCCAGCAAACTCCTCTCACACTCCTCTTCCTTGGCCTCTCCCAGTGGACCTCTGAAGCCACTCATAAAGACGGACACACTCTGCCCCCTATCTGACTTCTCCAACTCTAAACACCCTATATCTGACCACAACCTGCTTACCTTCACCACAATCTCCTCCCCACCTACGCCTCCTTTCTCACACCTAGTACACCCCCGCAGGAACCTTCAAAACCTTAACCACACTCTCTGACTCTCTTGTATCTCTCTCTACCATATCCTTGTTTGATGACCCTGACACAGCCACCGCTTTCTACAACCACACAATCCTCCACTCTTGCCTTGGTCACCCCTCTCACGCACAACAAAACCCACAAAACAGACAACTCTGGCACACAGACTTCACTAGACTCCAACAGCTGAGGCGAGCTTCCAGAATTGCTGAATGCCGCTGGAAGAAATCCCACTCTAAAAAAAAAAAAAACCCCACTCTAAACCCGACACTTTTCCTCATACAAACAATCCTACAACACATTAAATCTCACTCCCGCCTCAGCCAAAAAATGGGAATTACTATCACCCCCAAGCATATCCTCTCCTTTCTCCCAACCTCCAGTACAACTATTCAATAACCTTCAACTCTTCCCCACTAGTCCAAAACGGTCACAACTGCCTGCTGCGCATCACCTGAAAAATATTTCAGATCGGAATCCGCTCATTCCTTAACCCTTTCACTACCAAAAATGCTGGTCCCATGACCTCGTCACTCCCCAGCCTAGAACTACTGCAACACCCTCTCTGAGGCCTCTCCATTGCTACACTCTTGCTCCCCCTCAATCCATCCCTCCAACTCTAGCTGCCCTCTTATTCACCTCTCTCCTCGCATACTCCTCTGCCTCTCCCCTACTGTTTTAACTTTCCCTTCACGTTTCTTCCCATGTTCCCCAGCGAACCAGTTAAAGCTACTAACCCTGACCTAATCAGAGACTCTCCATAAGCTCTCCGACGCCATACATCTCTGGCTCTAAACTCCAGATATCTCCCCTCACATTTACAATCTCCGCCTTCTCCAAGGACCATTTCTTCTCTGCTCTCCTCTTGTCAGCACCTCACAAGACCTTCTCCCGTTCTTTTCCCCCACACTCTAGAACTCACTGTCCCAACACATCAGACTCTCCCCCACTTTCACCATCATCAACGCCTACCTGAAAAACCCATCTCTTCAGACGCCTAATAACCTATTGTGGCCCAGACCTAATAACTACTATAGTGGGGAACCCGCCCTGAAAAAGGGCGACCCCACACCGGAATCTATCTAGAGACCCTAAAAAAATCCCTCCCTAAATGGTACCTATATTACTACAAACTACTATAGCAAACTAAATCAAGGTGCAAATAACCACCAAAAAGCGTACCAAGACCAGAAAAACACACAGTAATTGATGGGACAGGGAACCACATGGTGGAGGTGTCGGCCTCCTCCTGTCTGACACCTGCTCCTTTGTCCCCGGCTCCATCTCTGCCTTCCCTCACACTCTTGCTCCTTTGAGTGGCACATCTGTCACCGCACTACCCCCCCCCGACCATTCCAAGTGGCTTTTGTCTTATCCGACCGCCAGGCCCCTCCACACCTTTCATGAACCCACTTTGCTTCCTGGCAATTTTCTCCATCTCTTTTCTTCTCCACCGACATACCTTACAATTATCATGGTGCAGTACTTTCAACATCCCAATCGACTACCCCCCACTCTGCTTCCAACAAACTCTCCTTTCACTCTGCTCCTCCTTTGACCTCTCCCAGTGGACCTCAGGAGCCACTGCACAAAGATGGACACACACGGACCTCATCTTCACACACCCCTCTGCCCCCTATATGACTTCTCAAACTGCCCCGCACGACCCATATCAGAACCCACAGACTTGCATACGCTTTCTCTAACCATCTCCACCCCACACTGCTCCACCTGTCCTCAATCCAATACGACCCCCGCAGGAACCTACCCATGCCCGCAAACACGTCTCACCTCTCTGACTTCTCTTGCACTCTTTCTACTATCATCCTCATTTAAGTAATTACCCAGACGTCAGCCTCCACTGTCTTCTACATCTCCACACAATTATCGCACCTACCTCTTGACTTCAGTCCGCGCGCAGTTACAGGATCCTCTCACACACAACAGAACCGCGAAAATCAACAGACAAACACCTGGCACCATGACTCCCACTAAAACAACTGAGGCGTGCTTTCCAGAGCTGCGAACGCAGCTGGACATGAAAACTCAACTCCACTGATGACTTTGCCCTTATGCTATTTCACACGTGTAATTTGCAGGTGTTGAATTACGCCCCAGCAATTACTCTACTCCGTGTGGACGGGGGCGGGGCGTGAGCGGGAGCGAGCGGGGACGCAGGCACTCACGATCGCCGTGCCCATAGCACTAATCAGCATGCTAGCGGCAGCGGTATACGCCGCTAGAAAGTGACTCATATCAATTATACATCCCCCGCCCGCAGTCGGCTTTCGCTCGGGCGGTGAGAGGCAGAAACCGTAATCCATATTTCTCTATGAGAACTAGTGGATTACCGTAATGAGCTGGGGAAACGTTTTCGGCCCGTAATTGCCCGCACCTTCGTCGCAGTAATTAATGTGATCCGAAAATAACGGCCCATTAATATAAGCCGTGATGACCATGCCATTTATACAACCAAGATTCACTAGATACATTTAAATCTTGCACTCACCCTCATCCCAACAGTACTATTTCACCACTCCAAATCCTCCCTTTCCCACAACCCCAGACTTTAAATCAAAACCTTCAACTCACTCTTCTCCGCCAACCTAGCAACTCCTCCCCCATACCCTCCTTTCAGCAGACAAACTTTGCATTCACTTCCATCAGAATATCAAAACCTACATCAGAGAACGCTTCAGGTAGCCCAATGCAGTCCCACACAACCCTCCTCCTACCCTTGCAAACTTCTACATCCCTCCTAACATAAATTCGCTTCCACCATGTGTTATATAATACACTAATAAAAGGTTATAAGCTCACCCTCTTTACTTTGTCAACGTCCAACCTCTGACTACCAAGTCATGGTCTTTGATCCACTGCCAGCCCACTTTCATCCTCTCACAATTTTATTAAATTATCCAAGTTAGACCTCATCTGTAGCACTAGCTTCTATCCAATTCCCAGTATGCCTCACACTCCATCTCTTCAAACTATCACGTACCTCTATGCATCTTCTCCTTCCAACTTTAAATTGCCCTTGCTACTATCACTTCCATCCTTAAAAAAAACAACCATTGACCCCTCCTCTCTGGTCCAACTTAACGCCCCATACCTCACTCAATTGCTTCCCTTTTAGCTTCCAAACTCCACATCCCATAATATGAGCCAGCCCCCATTAT
Organism: Phyllomedusa bahiana; assembly: GCA_025379985.1. Classification (NCBI taxonomy): domain Eukaryota; kingdom Metazoa; phylum Chordata; class Amphibia; order Anura; family Hylidae; genus Phyllomedusa; species Phyllomedusa bahiana. The sequence goes on from JAODAL010026009.1 coordinate 36,529, forward strand.
CCCTTACTATCTTCATCTTTGAGCCTGTCCTCCCCACCTCTCCTTCCCACTCTCTTCTCAGACCACTACAATCTTTGTTATCCTCCTTGGACCCCAACCATCTATTACTCCCGAAAACCGCCCTATCCAAATATGTCACACAATTTTGACCTAGTAACTACGCTTAATAGCCTCATCCACGACTCTGTGCTCCTCCTCTTAATCATGACCTTCCTCAGCCTTTTCTGAACACTGGTCTTCTCTTGTGACCATTCCTACTCTACAAATCCTCTTCCCTCACTGGCATCACTTTTTTCTGTTGTGGCAATTTGGACTGGATCTTTCCCTGATACTCCTCGTACCTCACTGGACTCTTTCAGTTTTCCCATAATGACTAACTTTTTTGATGCTTTACTTTCAGAGCGTCTCCTCATTCTCCGTCCCAGCTCCACTCTCCCTCCCCCTCATTTCCTCTCTCTGTTTGAGTCCCTAGTGTCAGTCCCTGTTGTCCTTCTACTCTTCTCCTCGTTTACACTCTATGGTCCTCGGTCAGCTCATATCAACACACTGCTTTCATTACACCTGTATGCATGACGATACCCACTCCATCATCTCCGGTCCCAGATGTCACTTTCTCTACTCTTCCCGGGATCCCTGACGTCCTGTCCACTCATTTCCTCCTCCTTCTCATCACGTCTCCTAAAACTAAAATTTGGAGAAAACAAACTCAACATCTTTCCACCATCCAAATCTCCCCTGCCCCTGATCTCTCTATCTCAGTCCAACAACGCTCATACAACTCTACCTGTTCCACAAGTCCGCTGCCTTGGGGTAATCCTAGACGTCCGTCTCTTTCTTTCAAACCACACATCACAAACCCTTTAACCTCTGCCTGCCGCCTCCAACCGTAAAAACATCACTCACATCCCTCATTCCTCACTATGACAACTACAAAAATGCTCGGTCCATGCCCTTGTCCATCTTCCGTCCGCCTAGACTATACTGCAACATCCTTCTCTGTGGCCTCCCCAGCTATGCACCCTCGCTCCCCTCCAATCCATCCTTAACTCTGCTGCCCGTCTTTTCCACTCTCTCTCCCTCGCTACTCCTCTGTCTCTCCCCTCTGCGCAATCCCTTCACACTGGCTTCCCAATGCCCAGCGAATTCATTTTCAACTACTAACCCTGACCATACAAGGCTCTCCAAAGACATCTCCCCTCCATACATCTCTGCCCTAATTCAAATAATCTCCCCTCACCGCAACTCCCTCCTCTCACGATTAATCCCTTTTCTACCCAAGGACCTCTCCTCTGCTCTCCCCCTTATCAGCTCCCACGACAACCGTCTCCAAGACTTCATCCCGTTCTTCACCCACACTCTGGAACACACTTGCCCCAACACCTCAGACTCTCCTCCACTTTCATCCACTTAAAAGCACCTGAAAACCCATTTCTTCAGCTTGCCTACATAACCCTACACTAACCATGTTGTCACTGCTCCTCCACCAACATGTCGTGCCCCTCACCTCCTGTCTCTTTTCCCCTACTGTAGATTTGAGAGCCCCGCATGTAGGGTCACTCTCTCCTCTGTCCGTGCCAATTGTCATTTCAAATTCACTTATCATTGTTACTCGTTTGACTTATGTTTATTATGTAACCACCCCCTCGAATGTTACAACTAAGCCGCCCAGGAATCCAATTGCGCTATAAAAATAAAGAATGAATAATAACATATGACAGCGCCTTGCTCACTAAGCCATAGAGGCATATACTAAAGCCTAACTAACTCACAAATAGAAAATAGACAAACTCACGTGGAATAGAAAAGACCTTCATACTGTAGTAGACTACAATGGAGAAAACACGCAGCAATGATCAGTATCTCAGCAGACAGTTCTACATGTATACTTTCAAATGTGAAATAAGAAGAAAAGAATAAAAATTAATGATAAAAAAAATTAAGGCAAATCAATAGTATGAAAAATATACTAACATTGTGCATAATTACTCACAAGTACAGACAAAAGCAAAATACAGAGGTAACTGGCTAAGCCACAAATAATATAAGTACCTCATTGACACATTTGTGGGAGATAGGATAACATTCAAGATTAAGACCCATGGGACTAAGGTTTATTTTATGTCTATGAATCCATTGGTAGTTCTTTTTTGTATCCAAAGAAGGTTGCGGTGACCACCCCGTCTACATTTTAGGGATGCAAATATAAATAAACCGAGAGTCCCAATTAAAATATTTTAAATTCTAAAGAAGATGTTTGAGACTGGAAGATCAACCTTACACATGCAGATAGGATTTGTCACATATTATTTACCTGAATGCGCATCCTGCATTCTCGGGAAGTTTCTCCCATCATAAAAAAAGTTACAACAGACGTCACAAAATATAGATCATACTAAGAATGGGCCATCGATCTAACGAATTGGAATTTCTTTAGAATTTCATCAGGAAAACTTCTGTTCGAACGAAGTCAGAACTTTGGGTAACTCGGGTGAACTAAGTGTGGCTTTTCATTGAAAAAATGGCTGCGAGCACAAGGCGTTACATGGGCACTAGCACTCAGGATGGGGGAGAAGAAGGGCATAGCCTCATGACATGTGCAGATGATGAAGCCAATCAGAGCCCGGCAGGCGGGGATTCTGTGAACTCACCCTTCTTGCACTATAAAAGCCGAGCGCGCCGCTGGCATAGCTACACAATCCTCACTACTGTACTGACAGGGAAGGTGCTTGCTCGGGTGATAGAGCGCTTTCTGAAGAACTGATTTTTTTACAACAGCCGATTTTGTGGGGTGTCTCACTTGTCCTCAGCAGACTGTTTCTCTGAATGTTTCTATTTCTGATTTATTGGGTATTGGATCTGAAAATCCAGTGTGCGTCCCACTGCACTAGCATATCTCAATCAATACCAAGTGGGGATCTAAAGCCAGTTCCTGTGTATTCATTAAAGAAACCGCTTTTTACAATACAAATTATACCTTCATTTTTTGGCTGCTAAATTCATGCGCTAATTTACATCCAGGTTAATTAAGCGTTGTTTGCTCTGTGCTGACAAAAATAAACCGTCTTTTTCACGCCTAAATATATATATTTTTTTTTGGTAGCCAAATTCACAAGCAAAGGATAATTACAATTTTATCTCTGATGTGGTGGCGTAGAAAATACGCCTTGTAAGACACGCTACAAAGCTACTGTGTTTGTGTGGCTTCAAGTTCTTAATGCCTCAATTTACATCCATGGTTAAAATCTAGCGTTTTTTGAGCTGGTGTGGCTGACAAAAATCAAACCGTCTTTTTCAAAGCCAAATAATATAGTTACTTTCTTTTTTGGTATTGCCTAATTCACAAGTCAAAGGTTAATTACAATTTTACTCTTGTTGTGTGGCGTAGAAAATACACCATTGTAACAACGCTACAAAGCTACCTAGTTTGTGGTGGCTCATTTCTATTGCCGCAATTTACATCCAGCGGGTGTTAATTAAGCGTTTGTTTTGCTGGTGTGCCTGACAAATACCTAATAAACCGTCTTTTTTCAACTGCCAAATATATATATATTTTTTTTTGGTAGCCTAATTCACAAGCAAAGGTTAATTTACAATTTTTATCTCTTGTTGGTGTGGCGTCAGAAAATACGCCATTGTAACACCTACAAATCTACTAAGTTTTTGTGTGGCTCAATTCTTATTGCGCAATTCTCTACATCCAGGGGTTAATTAACGTTGTTTTTGCTGGTGTGCTGACAAAAATAAACCGACTTTTTCAAACGCCAATATATATATATTTTTTGGTAGCCTAAACTCACAAGCAAAGGTAATTACAATTTTATCTCTTGTTGTGTTGCGTAAAAATACGCCTTGTAATACGCTACAAAGCTACTGATTGTGGGTGGCTCAACTTCTATTCTATTGCGCAATTTACATCCATTGGGTAAATTAAGGCGTTGTTTTGCTGCTGTGCAGACAAAAATAATCCGTCTTTTTTTCAACCGCCAATATAATTTTTTTTTTTTTGGTAGCCTAATTTCCAAGCAAATGTTAATTACAATTTTATATCTCTTGTTTGTGTTGCGTAGAAAATACGCACTTTGTAATATGCACTAAGCTACTAGTTTTGTGGTGGCTCAATTCTATTATGCGCCAATTTACATCCATGGGTTAATTAAGCGTTGTTTTGCTGGGTGAGCTGACAAAAAAAAACCTCCTTTTTCACGCCAAATATAATATTTTCTTTTGGTAGCCTAATTCACAACAAAGGTTTCTATTTTACAATTTTATCTCCTTGTTGTGTTGCGTAGAAAATAACGTCCATTGTAATACGCTACTAAAGTCTGAGCTAGTTTGTGGTGGATCAATTCTTTTGCGCAATTTACATCCAGTGGTTAATTAAAGCGTTGTTTTGCTGTGTGCTGACAAAAAATAAACCGTCTTTTCAACGCCAAATATATATATTTTATTTTGGTAGCCTAAATTCACAAGCAAAGGTTTAATTACTATTTATCTCTTGTTGTGTGGCGTAGAAAATACGCCATTGTAACTCGCTACAAAGCTACTAGTTTGTGGTGGCTCAATTCTATTGCGCAATTTACATACAGGGGTTAATTAATCGTTGTTTTGCATGGTGTGACTGACAAAAAATAAACCGTCTTTTTCAACGCCAATATATGATTTTGTTTTTGTAGCCTAATTGCACAAGCAAATGGTATAATTACAATTTTATCTCTTGTTGTGTGGCGTAGAAATACGCAATTGTAACACCCACAAAGCAACTATTTTTGGTGTCTCAATTCTATTGCGCAATTCTCTACTTTCCAGGGGTTAATTAAAGCGTTGGTTTTTGCTGTGTGTCTGCGATCAAAAAATAAACCCGTCTTTTTCAACGCCACAAATATATATTTTTTTTTTTTTTAGTAGCCTAATTCACAAGCAAAGGTTAAATTACAATTTTTATCTCTTGTTGTGTGGCGTAGAAAATCCTCCATTGTACACGCCACATAAGCTAATAGTTTGTGGTGTGCTCGAATTCTATTGGCGCAATTTACATCCAGGGTTAAGAAAGCGTTGTTTTTGCTGCTGTGCTGACAAAAATAAACTCGTCTTTTGTCAACGCCAAATATCATATATTTTTTTTGGTCAGCCTAATTTCACAGCAAAAGTAATTACAATTTAATCTCTTGTTGTGTGCGTAGAAAATATACGCCATTTATAACACGCTACATAAGCTACTAGTTTTGATGGTGGCTCCAATTTCTATTTCGCAATTTACAATCCAGTGGGTTAATTAAGCGTTGTTTTGCCTCTGCTCGTGCTGACAAAAATAAACCGTCTTTTTCACACCCGAAATATATACATTTTTCTTGTAGCATAATCACAAGCGAAGGTTAATTAAGCCCTGTTTTGTGCTTTACATTTAGTAAAACACATCAGTGCTTGTAAACACACATACAGTAAATTTTTCCATGGCCATTTGTGAGCGCAATTTATATTCTCAAGGGTTACCCTGTAGCTTTTACTGTTCATTTGGAGTCAAAAACAGGTGTATATTTATCATATACAGATAGCTTCATCATCAAACGTGTCTGTAACATTTTTAGAACAAACAGTATGTCAGACAGAGAGTGTGGGCAGGCTCTGCAACTGCGAGTTGCAGTGGCCTAAACATTTCTGAAACGGGCCCATGTCGCAGCACATCAAGGGGACGTCGCAGCAGGGGTCCACTCGGTGAGCTGCCACAACTGCCGCTGGTCATCTATCGCGTGTGTTGTTCAGCCAACCCCAAAGGGATCTTGATTGGTTGACTAGGTCATCCTCTTCCTCCCAGATCGACATCTGACAACCCCAGCCAAGAGTCGGTGGGTAACCTCAGTAACACAACACTTAGTTGGCATGGCCCGGAGCGGACAGCGGTCCTCTCACCTGTCCCTCAGCCCGGCCTCTGTCCCATCCATTTCCCTCAGCCAGGGATCACTATGTGGTCTGGGCTCAGCGCCACAATAGCGAGATGAACAATTTTGAGGAGGGTCAGTCAGCAGCTACTTGGCGAGCGAAGAAAATGGTGCCAATATCCCACTCTTGCAGTAGGCGTCAAAGTGTATAGAATGTGGAGAGTGCATTGGGAGGTCATGTGGTGAGAAGGTCATCCTCTGGCTTACCAAGACCGTGATGAGGACTCAGTATGACGATGAAACACAAATAAGATGATATGATAGCCGACCGCCTTGGAGCCGGGTGGGAAGCAAGGGCTTCATCATCGTCAGGAGAAGAGGGCTTCAGCTTGCTCTTCGGCAGCGGCGCCAGCCATGCAATTGGGGTTGTGTGGTGGATCCGTGAGAGTCAGCGTGTAGCAGCAGTGTATGACGGATGCCAAAGCGGCAAGTCCACGGTGTAAGAAAAACCGCTTCGCAGGTCCAAGACAGTACAGCGAGCACAGGGCTCAGCGGGCAGCGCGGCGTAGTCACTCAGTGCGGACGTTGGTCGTAAAAACAGCTACTCGGTGTCGTTGCTGCAATGTTTCTTTTGCTAAGACACCGAGAGCCGAATATGGGTATATGTAGAATCTCTGTGTGGCAGAAAGTTAAGCTGGCCAGGGAGCAACGTTGGCACAACGGCCCTGCTCAGACACAAATGCAGCTTCACCTTCCGTGCCTTGGGAGAAACTTGGCTCAGATGTGGTGGTCATCCTGCCGCAGCAGCAGCAGCAGCGGCCTAGTTGGCACGCATGCCATTTCAGACCCATGTCAAGGCTCCCACCACCTCTGCTTAAGGCAGAGGCTGTTTCTTCTCTTTGACATCCTCTCCTTCCAGATGCCTGCCTGCTACTCGCTTACTCATGTGCGCCAGCAGACCTATCAGAGAGACTTGTAAAGGACAACAGTATGCGTCAACAGCCTAAGGTGCATACACTGACCCGTGCTCCTGTCCAAGTTGTTGTTACTGCAGTCCCCTCCCCTTTCCAAATGGTGGACTCTGCACCATTCAGAGAACTAAATGAAATGCTTGTGCCGACCTGATGGAGAGTTCATGCCGCTAATTTCTTTTCCAAAAAAGCAGTACCAGTCAGCTTCATAAAATATGTACGAACAGAAAGAGGGTCAGTCCTTGGAGCTTTCGGTTTGTTCCAAGGTACACGTGCAGCGCGGACGTCTGGAGCTGTAACTACTTCAGCGGCCATTAATATGTCCTTACGGCCCCACTGGGTGAATGTGCTATCCTGCCCAGGGCACACAACAACTTGGACGGTGAGACGCCGCTTTCCCCTCCTCCACGTTGACAACTGCTTCCGACTCCTCTCGCCAATGTCCGCCTCCTCCTCCTCCACCACGCACCCCCCAAAAAACCATCTCAGGCCTCCACAAGTACTCGCGCCCATCAATAAAAAATACCACATGTGTAGGCAAAACGTGTTCAACGCAGTTCTACACCTAGCATGCCTGCGCGAACGAAGTACACAGGGAGGGAACTGCTTCCTGCTTCATGCTAGCAACATAGAAATCGATTTGGTGCCTTCTCCGCTCCAACTGCAAATTCGAACCATGGTGACGGACAATGGGAGGAACTAAGGTGTCCGCAGCTGCAAACCGACGGGAGATTAGGTCCACTGCCGCCCGGCATGGCTACACGTGTTCATTATCTGGTTTGTAAAAAGGTTCCTGAAGTCTTCCAACCGATCTTCAGACATACTGGAAAATGGCCAGGAAACGGTGGCATGACACTTTATCACCATGTCGTACAAAGCCAGGAACACCCTCCTCGAGTGTGCACGCAGAACGGCCTTCCCCCCAACATCGCTCTGATATGCGATGTTCCACCCCTGGAATTCCAGCCTGCACATTGTAGGAGCCGACTGTATGAACAGAGAATAGGCCCATTAAAACGGATTTTTGATGATTCCAGTGCAGAACAGAAGTTACCTCCCTCTGTGTAACTTGATGTCAGCCAGTGGCAGCTCATGCGTGCACACCTGCCGTTTGCTGAGGAGCCAATTTCTGAGGAGGCCACGTTATTTGTCAGTTCGCCAGGACTAACTAGGATGATATAAACTTTCATTCCACTGCTTCATGTCCCTGGAACAAATGCTGAAATAATCTGTCTGGGCAGCTGGAACTGAGAAGTGGCGACTACATCTCGTTGCCACATGAGACCGGTCGGGAGACTGAAAAGAGGAGGAGGAGGAGGAGGACATTGGAGCATCAAGCATTGTCTCCTGTTGAAATTGTGGATTTTTTCTACCGCAGGATTACATGAGAGGAGGAGCATGGAGCAGCTTGGAGGAGGTGGATGGAGATGAGGAAGATCGAGGCAGATGACTCCCAAGCACCGTGGCAGTATACAAGTGGAAATGGAGTGCAGGGAGCCCCTCGGAGTCACTTGTGCAGCATGTCTCCCGCACAGTCTTATTTGCCTGGCTAGTGACACTCGAATAGTCATTGCATCCGGCAGAGGATGACATCTCTTCTACGTCCCTGGCTCTCCATCCTATTGGACCCTACGCTACCGGTCCAAAATGGGAGCCTTTTTTCCCAAGCATTATGAGAGGGAAGACAAACTCAAATACTATATGGAAACCTCCTTAATCAGTGGCCGGCTGCCTATGTGCAGGCATCGTCCCTCCACTGACAGGTCCTGACCGAGGTTCCTCAGCTCTCCACCAATGTACTACTGCCGGGCTGCTGGGGGACAGGTGGGGGGTAAGGAGCATTACCAGCTCCATCAGCAGTAACCTAAGTCTGGATCACTAATGACAGCTTCCTTCACCCGCCTAGGGATTGAGGGTCAAGTCACCTAGCCACAGCCGCAGCAGGACTGGAAGGCATTCCTGAACCAACAGTTGTGGACCTACTTGGACAGCACACTGCCACCCCAGTTAGAAGATCCGCTGGACTACAGGGCCAGCCAAACTGGATGGTGTGGCCGCAACCTTGCCGTAGTTTGCAGTGAGAAAGATGTCCCTGCCCGCCAGTAGTGTGTCATCAGAGCGGGTGTTCAGTGCGCGGGGCCATCGTTACCCCTAAGTAGAACACCACTTTTCCACCGGGGAAATGTTGAACGACTGACCTTCTGTCAAGATGAATCAGGAGGGGAATCCGGCCAGGATTTCCCACACACCAATGCCTTAGGCGTCAGTCTGTGGTTCAAACTACTTGCCTCGCACTATTCTGATCCCGCCCCCGCCTGATGCAACACTCTGCTGATAGTTTCTCCATCTGCCTACCACCGTCTTTACCAGGGACTGGTATTGCCACCCACCTCAAACACTCTGTCATTGTGCACTCTATGGTTTTTTGGGGGCTTTCCATGCTGATGCTGCCCTGTTGCTGTGCCGTGACATCCACACATTGTCCTTGTGCCACTCTGCGGCCTGTACGTTTTGAGCCACTCTCCAAGAATGTCATTGTGCCACTCCCTCTTACCTCCATGCTGTTGCTCCTGTCATCCCTCCACTCCGTGTCATTGTGCACTGCCTGACCTCATGCTGCTGCCGAGCGTGACCATTCCGCTTCTCAGTCATTAGTGCTCGCTCTGTGGCCTGAATCCTATTTTGCCTACCTGCAAATGTCAGTGTCCACTCATCTGACCTCATGCTGCTGCTTGAAACTCCTGTCGTCCCCAACCACAATGTGTCATTGTGCCACTGTCTGACCTCATGCTGCTGCCTGTGGCTTCTGCCTTGCCCTCCACACTGTGGCTACTCCTGTTTTTAGTGCCACCTCCAGAATTTGTCCAATTAGTCTGCCCCTGTCCTGACCTCTCCAGCTTCTGATGTGGCTGCTGCTCGTGGCCCTCCACACTGTGTCATTGTGCCACTCTGCGGCCTGGTACGTTTTTGCCACCTCCAGAATGTCATTGTGCCACATCTCTGACCTCATAGAGCAGTTGCTCCTGTCATCACCCCTCCACTCTCGTCATTGTGTGCCACTGCCTGACCTCTACAGCTGCTGCCTTTAGCGTGACCTGTCCATCCGCACTCAGTCCATTGTGGCCGCTTCTGTGGCCTAATCCTATTCTTGGAGCCACCTGGCCACCTGAGAAATGTCATTGTGCCACTCTCTTGACCTCATGCTGCTGCTGTGACTCCTGTCGTGCCCTCCCACACTGTGTCCAATTGTGCCACGTCTGACTCATGCTGCTCGCCGTGGCTGCTGCCGTGCCCTCCACACTGTGGCCCACTTTCCTGTTTTTGCCACCTCCAAATTTTGTCATTGTGCCACTTCTGACCTCATGCTGCTGATGTGGCTTCTGTCCTGTCCCTCCACACTTTCATTGGTGCCACAGTCTCACCTTATGAGCCAGCCCTGTTTTCTCCTGCCGGCCCCTCTCACCCGTGTCATTGTACCACTCTTTGGCACTACTCCTTTTTTTGCTCAGCCCAGAATTTGTCATCTTTGCCACTGCCCTGACCTCATGCTGCTGCACCGTGACCTCCACACTGTGTCATTGTGCCAGCTCTGCGGCCTGGTACTGTTTTGAGGCCCACTTACCCAGAATGTCATTGTGCCACTGTCTGACCTCATGCTGCTGATGGTCTGTCCGCCGCCGTCACCTTCCACACTCCTGTCACTAATGTGATGGCCCACCTGAGCTCTCAGTTTGGTTTTTTTTTTCCAGCTTATGTTGCTGCCTATGACTTTATCAGCTTACGTTTCCTCGCTTTCATTTTTTGGTCAGTTTTGAGCCCCCCATAAAGTAGACCCAGGGCATTTAATAAGGAACGATTCAAAGAGCGGACGGCAGTCCAGTGCGTGTCTAGCTAAGAACACAGACATTGTAATGAAGACCAAACCAAGCTCCCGCTCATATTTAAGCATGGCAACATACGTTCTATGCATAGCACCCGTGTGCAGGCTCTGGGGCAAGCCTGGAAATAGCTGTTTTTTAACGTGATTAGTGCCGAAAGTAAATTCGATCCGAGAACGAATTTTTCAGAAAATTCGGCCGAAAAAAAAAGTGACCGAACCAGAATTTATTGAGAAATCGCCCATCTCTAATCATAACACGACATCTTCATGTAGGAGACTGATGAATTGTATCTGTATCAGCCTCTGGTGTATAAAGGTAATCTAGGTTTACATTACATGGCAGCTACAGAAGCCTACATGATCCCTCCATAGACTACTATGGCAGCTGTAAACTATCCACTCATGAACGATTGAAGTTCATCTCCTACTAATGTCACGACCGCTCAGCGAGTGGCTGAATAGACTCCTCCGGGTTCACGCGCTATGAGTTTGGTGTAACCTACTAAGAGGGCCCTCCTTGTCTTCCCGAAGTCCCGGCCCCAAGGCAGGATGGCTTTGCTGCAGGGAATCCCCCAGGTCGGCTACCCACCCGACGCATCACGCAGCGGGACATCCCGTAAGCAGGTATGCAGACACAGGGTCCGAACCATAGCGAGAACTGGAGAAGGCTGGACACCGGAGCGTAGACCCAGAGTAGGCAGGACTGAAAAGGCAGGAGCGGAATGTAGAAGTTAACAGAACCATCATAGAGTATGCTAGCAAACTTACAGACGTTACTAACGCAGGGACACCAATAACTGGTCGTTGAGAGCAAAAAATTCATCCTTAAAAAGGCTCCTGCAAGAATGGAATTGGAGGAAGCCAAATTACCTGTTGCACTCCTCTGCCCCTTTAAAACTACGGTAACTGACGATGCGTGTCATACCCCTATGGGGAGGAAGATGCAGAGGAGTGCACCTGCTGAGGAGGAAGGCGGACAGGAGCAGGTGAGCAAACAGCAGCCCTGGGTGCAGCGTGGGAACGACCAGTAGCCAGATAACGGGCGTGCCTGCGGACCGCAGCACGAGCCGTTACAACTATACAGCCAACATCATCACTGTCTGCTTTTTCTTCTACTTCCTACTTCTCTTTCCATATTATCCTCTATGGGGCATCTTGTAACCTGATCTCACTCTATTTACTATAACAGTAAACCATTTAACTGATTTCTGAGTGAACTATTATTAATGCCGGATGGGAGAGGAAATTAGTCTGATATGTAGGAACAAACTTATCTGTAATACCATATATTACAGTTTTGTTTCATATATTACCCACTTTTTTGCGATTTCCCAGTATATTCTATGGTCTGATGAAAGACACCATTAAAAGAACATCTTGTCCCGCAAAATATAAGCCATCATACATCTATGTAGGTGGAAAAATAAAAAGTTACAGCTCTGGAAAAAATGAATGTGATGAAAAAAAAAGGGCCTGAGGCTGAAGAGGTAAATAAACAAACCTACAAAGGGCTTCTATTTATTAACAGCAAGAGACAGAATTTGCTTAGACTGTTGGACAATATTGCATCAACAAGTCCCAAATGAAATTGTTTCAAAAAAAAAAAAAAAAACAGGTGGATACAATAAAGAACTTAAAAAAAATTGGATACAAATTGGATATCAACTAAGTTCACGCGAGGTCAGGTTCAGGCATAAAGTCAAGTTAGGCACCAGCCGAGGCAGGGTCAGGAACATAGCAGAGGATCAGTAACAGAACGGCAATCAAGAAATGCACAGAAACAGAAGACAGGTAGAACAGACACCAATAACTGGGGGTGGGATGCTTGGAGAGGTGGCCTGAAAAGCCCATGGTCAGATGTGGTTGGTCGAGCAGCAGGTGGGTGGCATGTGCTAACCCATTAAATCAGGGAAACCCAACGCAAGTGCCCCCAAGAGGACAGCCTCATGCATTCAGCTTGCCTGAGGGGACCGGAGAAGATGGAAGGGATGATGATTGGGAGTGAGGAGATGAGTAGCAGACTGGGCAAAGGTGCAACCAAGACCTGGAATGTGGCACATCCTGTTACATAGGACAGCCAGCAGGGGCAACTGTGGCCCTGAGAAATCTGGAACCTACGATAACATCCAGTTACAGCTATGTAGTGAGCCAGATATGATCCTTATTCAAACAGATCCACCTTGATGATGATGCTCGAAAGGTGATTTACTTATTCCATCTGAAATTAAAGGGTTTGTCTCACAACAATGTTGCGTCAGCTTTTTATCTTACTAAATCTTGTAGAAACAAGTCACTTTGTTAGCCGAATTCATATGTCCAATCTAACCAGTGTCCTAACTATTTCCTAGATATCCCCTCTTACCATTGGCTGCACTCAGCTCCTCATATTGCTACAAACCGTTCAGTCCTCTTATAGGCTGCAACACTGGGTCCACTATACACTAATCAGACCTGTTTCAGTCTCTTCCTGATGGGCCACCAGCGCTGGTCATTTATAGATACAGACCACTGGTGTTCCTCAGCAGTTCATCCTGCAGGCCAAGTAAGCCACTTAAGCCGAAACAAAAAATCTCCTCTGAATACAAAAATTAAACGGAGAAAACAGGACTTGTAATAAGATGAGAATCAATGTAGTGAGACAAACCCCTTTAAAGCCATCGTACAATTAAACAATTAGAAAAGATTGGATGGCTACATTGTCATGCTACCAACCCTTGTCCTGATCATGCCAGGACTTAGTGCTTCCATCATTTAGGGGTCCTACTGTTTGTCATCCTACCCACAGCAATGAAAGTTGTTGATTAAGGAATTTCATACATAATGTTATATATTTAACCTAAATACCCCTGTAGTAAAACTTCAATAAGGCACAATCAGCAGACCTGTTAGGATACCTATCAATGAGCACAGATACATATTTATAGACCCAAGATAGAACCCAGTGGTGCACATTAGGAAATACTACAGATATCTACTAAATATGGTGAAAATATGTCCTTACCCCTTTTGCTAGACCCTCTATGAGAAACGCCCCGCCAGGACAGTGACCTTAGATAGTGTGAGTGAGATAGAAAGAGGATCTTTCCCAGGACAGCAGTTCCCTAAGAACCAGCATCTTCAACATGAGGCTTTCTAGATAGTAAATTGAACTCATTAGTACCATTGGGGTAGTTTGGACAGTTGTTATTGAAGATCCTTCTTAGAAAAGGTTAGCGTGCTCCCTAAGCTTTTCTACATTTCATTGTATCTGTTTGTGATGGAATAAGGATTTGTTTGGTTTCAGTTATAAATATTTGATGATACTGTGATGCGTTCTCCACTATTACGGAGATACCCAGCAAACATACACATGCTGATAGAAAGGGTGAGACGCCACAGTGCCAGGTCGGGTTTACGCTGACGGCCGTCAACAATTATCCAAAACATGGACGACTACATTGTCTGACTTAAGCATCAATGCGGTGAACGGAGGCTGCGATATGTATGATGTATGAAGTGCGGTTTATCTATGAGGCGTATTATGAAATTGTCGCTACATACTCATCCTTGAATAATTTACTAAGAAATCTGTGCATTTTTGTTAACATATCGAAAACAAGGTATCTTTATTTAACCCAAATTATGACATGAACACGGTCCTGCTCCCTAATATGCCTCACTGATTGTATTATACAATCTGTGATTTTCACAGAATAACATTTAAAAACATTCACAACGTGAAAACTGGCTTCTCCCTACTGCTGTGACATCTAACATGTAGAACCAAGAGTGTGAGATTTTCCTTTAACAAAAACATTTCCTACATTTATAGATTACATATCTTAAACAAAAAGCTCCAATGATCCCTTTTCTAATAATGCGAGAAACTCACCTCCCCATATACTTAATAAACAATCAATAGAAATAGAGATATATCTCAAAAATACAAAATGTGATTGTAACTAAAAAATCAGATTAAAAAAAGTACAAATAATACACACAAAAAAATGTATAAAATAGGATAACCAAAATATCTAGAGAAGAACCGATAAAACACAGGAAAAATAACGGTATAATTATATAATGAAGGGAACCTACATAGTCCATGTATAAAGCATAATATCTAATTCCCAATTAAACAGATATGGTCTCACCGTAAATATAGCATATATATAAAAGTATACAAAATCATCATAAGGGTATATATAAGAGCTGCTCAATAGTCTGTAAGAACTCCCATCACATTAAAGCATTCATAATAAATGATCCAACACTATGGTATTGGGTAAATGTGTATAAAATAATACACTAGTCACCAGTAAATAAGTAAATAGCATCCCGACGCGTTTCGCCGCTCAGGCTTCTTGAGTGGGTGAACATATTCCAAATCTTAAGGCTGTCCCTTGTTTGGTCAATTCCAGAGGATGAAGTGGATCTGCTCAACCGCAGTAAAAGATTTGAATTTCAATCTGAAGATCTAAAGGCCCATTTTTAAGGAAGGGTTATAGTGGTAGAACACTTAGGGATTTGTGTATTTGAGAGCTAAAAGAACTCCTAGAGATTTATTACTTAAAAGTTCGGCTAAGAAATCTGGTGATAACAATGTTTGTTTTATTTCCCACGTTTAACAACCATTGCTCTACTATGAGGCAGATTTTGAAGAAACATTGGCCGATTTTACAAACTGAGATATCAGAAATTAAAGGATTTGCTGACTAAAAGTCATTATATCCCAGAAAAAAAACAACTTTTTTGGAGTATCTAAACCGAGAGTGGGTTTTTTCCCCTGTGGAGATGGAGTGGCATGTGAAAATATGATACGTGCCAGTGATTTTCAATCTACCAATGGAACATGCAAATTTAAGGTATCTAGCTACATTTCATGTAGCACTACAAATGTCATAATGCGGCTGTTCAAAATCATATGTCGGTTTAACAACCTGGGAATTACGGGTAAGGACTAGAGAACATGTTAGAGACATTTTGGCCGTCAAGAATTGTCAGGACCCCTCGTCTTTAAAAACCATTCCCAAACATTTTTTTCCAATTCCACTATTGCAATCCTAGTTCTTTTAAAGTTATAGGAATTGATTGTGTTCATTGTGGGATTCGTGGAGGTAATGAGATGTTAGAGCAAAAGGAATGTAAATGGGTCATAAATTTAAACTCACTGTCCCCCCCCACCCCCCGCGGTTGGTTTGAACGAAAAATTGAGCTTTGCGTCATTTCTCTAACTTCTCCACCTGGTATTTTTATATTCGTATGTCTGTTCTTTGGTTTTGTTATTGTATATTTTATTTTTTTATATTCTTTAGATATATGATGCTCCTGACACGGACATGATTAATGTGGCCATTTTTTGTAGAGTTTATCTCTGGATATTGATTAATAAAATCAAGGATTCATCTTTGGATATGGATTAATAACATCAAGGATTCATCTTTGGATATGGATTAATAACATCTAATTGATTTTAAAATATTGTTGGCTTAAAATATATATATATATATAATTTATTTTATTTATATTTATGTATACATGTGCATATATATTTTTTCTATGTAATAGTCATATATGTATATGTATTTGTATTGTTGTATTTGTTATGTATTATATTGTATGTAAATTTATGTAGATTTTGTGGTAATTGTTTATCATCTTTTTTTGGGTTATAAGATTATACATGGGTGTTATCTAATGTCACTGTATATATTGCACGTATATTAACACATTTATTTATGTAGATATATTTTTGTACATAATTATAATATTTAAGGATTTATGGGTATAATTGTGTAATCATGTGTACATTTCACATTCATTTAGTTTTTCACATTATGTATTGCTCTCACCTTTTTTCTCTTTATTCCTTCACATTTTAATGTCATTACACTGTATTGATTTTTTTCCTTTATCTCTTTATGTCTAGATTCTAGTGACCATTTATTCACTTTTACAAATCACGCACTTAAATCACAAATAGGATATATTTACTTTCATTTTAGTTCTGTATTTATATTATGCCCTTTATGTTATTGCAGACTTTTTATTTCTATTCGTCGGAGATAGACGTGTCCCTTCTATGTGTGTGCTGTGCGTCTTCGCTGTGTTTCGGCTAGTCCCTTCCCTTCGTTCCGGCGTCTGTTTATGCCTATGCGCATGACCGGAAATGCGCATTCCGCCGCATGCGCACTTTGGCTTGACTGCCGGAAGAGTGGGTGCATGTACCTACCGGTGATTCTGGCCAACGGACGCCGATTATTATGCATTGAACACTGTAGGTAAATTGCTCATTTCCATGTGACCAGGGTATCTGGGTATATATATATATATATATTATAAGTATAAATAATATATTATATAATATATATATATATCTTTAGCACAGTCTATAGTTCCTTCACCCACTGAAGAAGCCTGAGCCGCGAAACACGTCGGGATGGAATCATAGCTGTTGTTACTCTTACAAATTTTCCAACATGGGTAAATTACCTTACTATTTACTTATTTACTGGTGACTAGTGTATTATTTTATACACATTTATCCAATACCATAGTGCTGGATCATTTATTATGAATGCTTAAATGTGATGGGAGTTCTTACAGACTATTGAGCAGCTTTTATATATACCTTATGATGATTTTGTATACGTTTATATAGCTATATTTACAGTGAGACATATCTGTTTAATGGGATATATATTATGCTTTATACATTGACTATGTAGGTCCCATCATTTATATAATTATACCGCTATTTTATCGGTTCTCTAATCTAGATATATTGGTTAATCTATTTATACATTCTTTTTTGTGTATTATGTTATTTTTTTATCTGATTTTGTAGTTATCAATACAAAAATTTTGGTATTTTACTGAAGATATATCTCTACTTCTTTGATTGTTGATAATATATAGGTACATGGTTTGTAAGACCGAAAAAAGACAGACCTTCATCAAGTTCAGCCTAATGCAGCCTATTGCACTCCAGTGGCAAAACCCCCCATGAGGTAGAAGCCAATTGTCCTCATTTTAGGGAGATAATTACTTGAACAACCCTACTCCAGAATTTCCTGTCACGTATAAACATGTTTATATTTATTACATCTAGAAATGTATCTCCAGATCCTGCTCTCCAGAATCACAAGTCACTATACACTCATTATATTTATTACATCTAGAAATGTATCCACATCCCTTCTCCAGAATCCTTGGTCACTATAATTTGTTATCTTATTACATACTAGAAATGTATCCAGACCCTTCTCCAGAATCCGTGGTCACTAAAACTTGTTGATATTAATTACACTATAAATGTAATCCAACCCTTCCTCCAGAATCCTGGTCACTATAACTTGTTATATTAATTACAGTCACAAAATAGTAATCGCCAGACTCTTCTCCAGAATCCCCGGACTACTATAACTGTTAATATTACCACTAGAAGATGTATCCAGATCCCTTTTTGAACTTATTACATCTAGAAGAAGGGTATCCAGAACCCTTTCTCCAGAATCCTGGTCGACTATAACTTGTTATTATTTATTACACTACAAATGTATCCACATCCTTCTCCAGAATCCCGGTCACTATAACTCGTTATATTATTACCTCTAGAAATGTATCCAGACCCTTTTTGAACTTTATCATTATTTATTACATTTGTTGTCTGCATCTGAACCTGCTCAAGCTCATTTTGAGCATGAAAATGGCTTCCCCCCGCGTGAGACATCTTTGATTGTCGACACATAAGAGCTGATTCTGGAGTAAAGCCTTTCCCACATTCTAGAACATGAGATGCCTTTCTCCCCCCTGTGTGACATCTCCTCATTTTGAATAAGATCTATTTCTGAGTAAAACATTTCCTACATTCTGAACATGAAAATGGTGCTTCTCCCTCTGTGTGACATCTCTCCATGTTTAATAAGAAGTGATTTCACCTGAGTAAAACATTATCCCACATTCTGAACAAGAAAAGTGGCTTTCTCCCCTGTGTGACTCTTTCATGTCGCGAACATAGAGCTATTTTCATCGTCAAAACATTTTCCCACATTCCTGAACTATGAAAATGGCTTCTCCCACTGTGTGACATCTTTGATGTTCCAACAAGAAGTTGATTTTCCAGTAAAACATTTGCACATTCTGAACATGATAAATGGCTTCCTTCACCCTTGTACATCTTTTCATGACGAACAAGAAGTGCTTTCACAGTAAAACATTTCCCACATTTTGAGCATGAAAACGGCTTCTCCCCTGTGTGATATCTCTCATGTCGAACAAGAGCAGACTTTCATAGTAAATCGTACATTTTCCCTGCACATTCTCGAACAATGAAAATGTGCTTGTCTTTCTCCCTGTGTGCATCTTGATGTTCAACAAAGATTTGATTTTGCAAGTAAAACATTTCCCGACCACATTCTGAACATGATATGGTCTTTCTCCTCCTGGTGACATCTTACATTATGAACAAGAATGTCCTTTCACTCAGTAACATACGATTCATCCTCACATCTGACATGATTATGGCTCCTTTCTCCCCTGTGTGAGCATCTTTCATGATGAACAAAGATGAGTCTCTTTACACAGTAAAACATTTCCACTCCACATTCTGAACATGAGTAAGGCTTCTCTCCCTCCGAGTGTGACATCTTTCATTGATGATTCAAAATGCTTCACACAGTAAAACATTTCCCACATTCTGAACATGAGAATGGGGCTCTCCCCTGTTGACATCTTTTGCATGACTCAAAAAGACTTGATTTTCCTAGTAAAACATTTCCCCACATTCCTGAACATGAAAATGGCTTCTTTCTTCCCCTGTGTGACAATCTCTCATGTGAACAAGTCAACTTGATTTAAAAGTAAACATTTCCCACAGTCTGAACAGAGAATGGCTTTCTCCCCTGTGTGACATCTTTCATGTCGAACAAGATGTGATTCTGAGTAATAATCCATTTCCCAACATTCTGAACATGAAAAAGGCTTCTCCCCTTGTGACTCCTCTCATGTTGAACACGAATTGATTTCCTGAGTAAAACATTGCCACATTCTGCACATGATAATGGCCTCTCCCACTGTGTGACCTCTCCAATTTGAACAAGAACTGATTTAAAAGGTAAAACATTTCCCACATTCTGAACATGAGAAGGCTTCTCCCCCGTGTGACTCTTTCATGTCGAACAAAAACCCATTTCTGAGAAACCCCTTTCCCAATTCTGAACATGAAAAAATGGTTCTCCCCTGTGTGACATCTCTCATGTTAACAAGATGTGATTTCTGGTAAAACTTTGCCACATTCGAACATGAAAAAAGGTTCTCCCCTTTTTACATCTCTCATGTCGAAAAAGATGTGTTTTTTGAGTAAAACATTTCCCACATTTGAACAGAAAAAAGGCTTCCTCCCTTGTGACATCCTTTAAGTTGAACAAGATTTTTATTTAAAAGGAAAAAAATTTTCCCACATTCCCGAACATGAAAATGGATTTTCTAGTGAGTTAGTTCTTTGATGTCCAACACTTTTTTCTGTAACTTTTTTAGATTACACGGCTGTTTAAATGTATTTTGTGTTATAAAAACCACCATCAGCACTCGTCTGCTTTTACAATCTGATATTTAAAAATTCCTCTGAGATTGGGTGCTGCACCTGCCAAAATAAAAACAGATTTTATTATTTTTTTGAATATAAAAGTTGAAAGTTAACTGTTTTTATAACATTTCTATGTTAAAATGTCTATCAAATTGCAAAGATGTAAAAATTAAATTCGACTATATAATTTGGGGTGTTGAACACTATAAAACAGAGCTGGGGCAAGGACCGTAGACTTGTTTTGGCCACCGGGATTTTTTCGCACTTGTGTCTTGAGGCCCTCTTGCCCACGTCCTGGATTTTGCGCCGCAACACTAATTAGGTAAATTTAAAAAAAGGGCGGGGGGGTCGGCTATTAGGTGGAAATCCCACACCCAAAAATTACCCTTTCATTTCCTTCCAGCGCAAGGAGGGGCGAGGCCAGTTGGAGCAGTCGTTGGGCTTTGGGGCCAGTTTAAGTGGGGGTTTTTCACTTTGTTTTTCTAGGTCTTATTTCACTTTTTAAGACAAAGTTGGGAGTGGATACAAAAAAGCAGAATATGTCCTTTGTACTTCTAATTCTTCCATAATCCACACCTGGATTTGGTCAAACCTACCTAAAAAAATAAATCAAAAAAATTTCACATGGGCAGGTTATAAGTAATTGTGGCTGGGGTCATAACAGGGGGCACCGGGGGATTTTTAAAAAAAGGGGCCAGCAAAA
>JAODAL010026010.1:0-57519 GCA_025379985.1 Phyllomedusa bahiana
CAATAGCGCCCCCCTCCATTGTATGTTTGCCTTACCCCCAACAAGCATTACACCCAAAAAATGGGGTACTAATAGTTGGAAGAGTTGTGTAATTAAAATTTTGGGAGTTTTTTCCAAATTCATTGTAAAAATTTAAAAATTTTTCAGCTAACGAAATTTTAAAAAAAAACATTATTTTTATTTTCACAGCCCAATGGCGACAAAAAACTGTGAAACACATGTGGGATCAAAATACTCATTAATTAAAAGGTTTGTTTCATCATCAGTTTTCACAGAGCAAGGCAGTTTTTTAAAGACTCGCATTTTCCTAGTTATTTTTTTCTTCAAACCCAAAACCCCTTTCGTTCTGATTCTATTGCAGTAATATGAGTGCAGGAGGTTTGAAATCTGTAGTGCACAAAACTACAGAGCTCAAAAGAGTTAAGCTTGTCAGTAAGTAATGTAAATGAGTTCCTGTATTTCGAGAAAAGGGAACACGCGGGAGTGCTTTATCATCTTGACCACTGCTACAGCCTGCAAGAGCAAAGAAAGGAGTCTGGTAACTAGGAAAGCTTGTATGCAAAAGCAGGATATAAGATCTGTTCCTTAGTCTAAAGAGAAGCACAATAAAATAAAATTTTTTAAGTTTTTTCTTTTTTTTTTAATTTGCCTACATGTTTAAAGCTAAACAATAAGTTTTACAACCATAAAGGGAATGTGTCATCAAAAAATTACTTATTGTTTGTCTCAAATTTTTATGTTAAACACATTTTCTAAGAATTTTTGTTTGTTTTTTTCTCATTTTCCGTATCACTTTAGATATTTTTAATAATTCTTAAGTCCTGCAGTTTCACTTTGGCCACTATGCCTATAATAATATTCTAACACTTCCTGTTCTGTAGAGAAAGATTTTCAGCAGTCTGCTTATTATCAGTACAGGCAGGATTACACTGAAAGGTGACACCAATTTGTATAGTAACACAGGACCACCGTCACAATGGGAATGCACAGCCCCCCCTCCCGCCCCTATTTCTTCCCGGGGTCACAGAGCATGACAAAAGGTTTCCTATAGAAGTCAAGGGGACTGGTTTAGTTCCGGGCTCCTATTGCAAAAACTGCGTAAAGCTCTTTTAAAAATGCTGTAAACAGGCAGACAAGAACACTTTCCTCACAATCATAAACAGACAACCGAATTGAGAAATCTACAAACAGAAAATAAAAATGTCTAAGAAGAAAAAAATATATATCAGTGTCTTATTTTAATTAGAAAAACAAAATGGTGACAGATTCCTTTTAAAAGGGTTGATTCACACACTGTTTTACAGAGCCAAAAGTGGCTTTCATTCGCTCCCCCTCTTTTTTCTGGTCCAACTATGGGTGATTAGCATATCAGCTCCATATTCAATGGTCTGTTAGTTACTCTGATATGAGAGAAGGAGATTTTATCAAAAGAAAGAAGCTTCAAAAACAAAACAAAAAAAATTAGTCTTCTTTGTTTGCTAAGTCAGATAACACTCAAGCTTTGTGTGATGACATAATCTCTGCTATCAGATAAGACAAACAGCAGGAGAGAGCAGGGTAGAGCAATTCAGTAATTTAGAGAAGCCTGAGCGCACTGAGAATTGATAAAATCACTTTTATCTCCTCAACAAAGAAAAATAAACAAAGCAATATCTTTGGAAAACATTTTATTTACTGTTCCCCTACATGTTGAAAGCTAATCTTTAATGAACCAAAACCCTCAAGGTGTTGAAATCTAAATGGTGCCTAAAAATGTCATAATAAAAAATGAGAGCCCAAAATCCAGTAGGTTCCTCCTATTCTGTGGCTTGTGGTTCAGTCAAATAGTGAATTAGGGATATTTATAGTGTTGTGTTGTAACATCCTCTGTGATCCAGTAAAAATGAATTAAGTTTTAAAATATGCAAAATAAAAAATTTAAATGTTGATATTTCACCTCCACTTCCCTGGTGTCTTACACTGCTATGTAAAACACAGATCTAATAGTGATTAGGTAAATGGGTTCCTTTGTGTTGTTACACTTTAGGTTAAATACGGATAATCCTATGAAATGACTGTTCGTTTTTCTATGAGTCAATTGTAAAAGTAATCAAACAGTTTCCAAGGGTTATATTTCCCCCCACCATGATAAAAGGAGAATAACTCCAAGGTTTCTCTAATAATTGTTATGTACAATGGTGATTCTATGTTTGCAAATCATCTTATTAGCGTTTAGGACAATGAGCAAAAAATGATACCTAGAATGTGATTTCTAGCAGTTAGTAACACTGAGGTTTGTTCTTTGCTGCATGTAGTGTGGTGCTTTCTGGAAGTGATAAAAAGTCAGAGTAATTAAGTTCTTTAATATTCATCTCTTCTCACTTACTGTACTTCTCCACCGAGCTCTGCATAGAAATATGCTGCCCATTATCTCTCCTCCTCTCAGCAGAGCTATCTTATCTATAGGCCTTTATCTCCTAGCTAACTCACCCAGTTTAATGGTGCACGTATCAGTTGCATCTGAAGTGGAATTTATTGAAATTCTGTACAGTACTGTAGATAATTAATATGAAAACTTATATTCACCACTGATTAAAAAACTACATTTAGCTTAAATGGGTTTTCAGATGTTATATAATATTAAATTTGAATCCTCGACTTTCTAATATACATTTTTACAAAGTTATACCTGCTGTCAGTGAATGAAAAAAAAAAATTTTTTTTCTGTATGTTTTAGGGTGAATAAGTATATTTTGCATCCAAAATGCACACACTAGGCTCAAGTAATTTCAATAGGAAATAAATGCCATAGTGCATACAGTGGGGCAAATGTATAAATTCTTTCTAATACTTAGGGTGCATTTAGATGGCAAAGACCAAATACCGGTCGTATTTCCCGACCGGTATTTGGTCCTTTTTTGACACATAGGGGGATGGCTTTTATCCGGGGGTTGGGATTAAACGCCCCCTTTACATTCTAGTTTTTGTGCCGCCGGGGCCCTTAAAAAACCATTCGGCAGAAAATCCGTGTGGTCTATGGGGAGCGTTGCATGTTGGTTTTCATACGGTTTGTAAATCTGCAAACCGTCTGAAAAAACAAACCAATAATCCTTGCCGTGGGGACAAGCCCTTAGTGTAAATTTAGTAAAAGGTGAGTCATTGGTGTGGCTGTGGTACAGCTGAGACCCACACCTACATGTGGTTACCAATATATCCATCAGATACTGCCAAGGTTATGCATTACTTGTGGTTACATGGGGCATGGTTTCAGCTGTATGCAATTCATCCCTTAGGTGGTTTCACCCTCACTGCTGCTCTGTATGCATTAAGACAAAAAGGATGGGCGTTTTCCCCGAAATTTTCTTTCACCGCCAAATTTTTCTCGGAAAAAAAATAACTTCATTCGAATTATTCGGACGAATCACGTTCAAAAACAGTGTTTTAAACAGTTCGCTGTTTGCAGGGCAACTTCTAGTTCCTTTGTTTCTCTTTGGAGCACAGCAAATTTTTGATTCTTTTATTCCATTTTTCCCAGGGGGGGCAAGACAATTTTAAAAAAAAAACACATTTTGGCATTAGGTATTCTCTTTTTTCACCAAAATTTCCATTCATTTTAAACGTAATTTTACACAGGGGTGGTAATACTAATTCTGTTTATTTTTTCTTGTTTATTTTTTATATGTTAAAGGGGAGGGGGTGAATTTTAATTTTTTTAAAAAATTTTTTTTTTTTTATTTTTATATTAAAATGGGTCCCCCTAGAGGGCTTGAACATGCATTTAAAAAGACAGGGTTGATTTTTGGGTTGACCCTTTTATTTGTTTTCATTATATTTTATATAACAGGGAAAAATCACTTTTTCCCTACCTTGAAAAAAAAATGTATGCCCCCCATTCCTGTCTACATTAATGGTTCCCAGGGAGTACCAATTTTGGGTTAAAACACTTTGACGTTTGGAAAATCAGGTGCCTTACACTAAAAGCGTGGATTGTGGACAAAAGGAAAATTTAAGAAACGCGTCAATCACCTATAGTTGAGGTCAGAACAGAAAAAGCCCATTTGGGCCCTTTAACACTTCTGTCCTGCATTGGGACCCCCGGAATGTGATTGCAAGGTAAAAGATAGTTTATGAAAGGATAAGACTTTTAAATAATTAGAGAGGGGGGAATTTCCCCCAAAAATTTGTTTCGTTCACTTCGCCCAATTTTTCGGCAAAAAGAACTTTGTTCCGATTTTACTTTGGCGAATCACGTTAAAAAAAAAAAAGCTATTTTCAGGCTGACAGAGCCTTTCATGCCGTAGAACGTTTTGGGCCATGCTTTAAAAATGCAGAGGGAGCTTGGTTTTGGTCTTCTACAATGTTGTGTTTGTATGACACGCACATGACTGCCCCCGCTATTAGAAACGCTTCACTCTAAAATTCCCCTGGGCACTTAAGAGGGAAAAAACTGCCCAAAAAATTTAAGGGGGGAATGTAGCCTGATAAAGCTTTACGCGACAGTTTGGAAAAAAAACCAAGCTGAGGGCTCGGGGTGGCAACTCAGTGACAGAGTGTGGGGGTTTGACGGGGGCAGCCACAGCAGCATGAGGTAAGAGAGGGGCACTTGATTTTCCTGGAGGTGTCAAAAACAGGAGTGGGGGCCAAGAGGGGCACAATGACCAGTGGGGATTTGACGGCATAAACGCACAGCAGCATGGGGTAAAAACAGTGGCACAATGACTTTTAAGAGGGGGAAAAAAAACAGGAGTGGGGCCCAGATTTGGCAAAAAGGGACACAGTGTGTACCCCCACCCAGCAGCCACAGCAGCAGCATGGGGTTTCAGCCGTGGCACAAGGGACAGGTTTGAAAGGTCACGGGCATCAGCCACAGCAGAGCTAAAGGTCAGACAGTGGCAAAATGACAGTGTGGGGTCACGGCAGCAGCCACAGCAGACCGATGAGGTAAGCTTTGGAAACAAGGGGACACAGTGTGTAGGTCACGGCAGCAGCCCAGCAGCAGCATGGGGTCAGACAGGGGGCCAATGACAGTGTGAGGTCACGGCAGCCCCCACAGCAGCAGCATGAGGTCAACAGGGAAAACAATGACACAGTTTGTGGGTCACGGCAGCAGCCACAGCAGCCATGAGGTCAGCGTGGCCCAAAAACGAGTGTGTAGGTCATGGAAATCAGCCACAGCAGCGGGCATGAGGTCAGCAGTGGAACAAGGGACAGTGTTTAGGTCACGGCAGCAGCCAAGCAGCATTATAAATGTCAGACAGTGGCAAAATGACTTTTCTGGTTTTGGGGCAAAAACAGGAGTGGGGCCACAGAGGGGAAACAAGACACATTGTGGGGTAGGGGGCAGCACCCCAAAAGAAAGCAGCATGGGGTCAGACAGTGGCACAACCCATTTCTGGAGGTGGCAAAAAACGGGGTATAGGCCACAGAGTGGGGGACAATGACACAGCGGGGAGGACAGGCAGCAGCCACACAGCAGCATGAGGGTTCGGGACAGTGGCCAAATGACATTCTGGAGGGGGGCAAAAACGGGAAAAGCCACAGAGGGGGGAAAATGACACAGGGGTTGTACTAAACATTTGCACCCCACAGCAGCGCATGGGGTAAAGACAGTGGCAAATGCCCCAAAATGGGTGGGTCATGGCATCAGCCAAAAGCAGCAGCATGGGGTCAGACGTGGAAAAATGACGTGTGTAGGTCATGGCATGCCACAGCGGGCAGCATGAGGTCAAAACAGTGGCACAAGACACATTTGTGTGGGGCCAAAGCAGCAGCCCCAGCGGCAGCATGGGTTAGAAAAGGGGGCACAATTTTTCTGGGGGGTGGAAAAAAACAGGGTAGGCCACAGGGGTGGCACAAATGCAAGAGTGGAGGTGAAAGGGCGGCAGCGCATGAGGTAAAGAAACTGGCAAAAAATGACACAGTGTGTGGGTTCACAGCGGGCAAAACAAAAGCAGCATGAGGTTAAGCCCGGGGCACAATTGACATTCTGGAGGGGCAAAAAAGGGTAGGCCCCGAGGGGGGACAATGACCCCAGAAATGGCGGTCACGGCAGCGCCACGAGCGGCCTTGAGGTCAACAGTGGCACAATGACACAGGTGTAGGCCCACGGCAGCAGCCACACCCGCAGCATGAGGCCCAGACAGGGGGCACAAGGGACATTCTGGAGGGGGAAAAAATTTGGAGTAGGCCACAGGGGTGGCACAATGAACAAAAGAGTGGGGGGTGACGGCGGCAGAAAGGCATGGGGTTTCAGACAGGGGGCCAATACAGAGTGTGGAGGTGGGTGGCAATACCAATCCCTGGTTAAAAAATGGCGGGTGGCGGGAAACCGATTAGTTTGGGTGAGGCAGGGGAGTTTGAACCCAGACTCATTTCTCACAGTTTTTGGGGGAGGGGTTTTGGTGATGTAGTCTGACGGGTAAAATCCCTTGGTGTGTGGAAATCCTGGCCGAACCCGCCTAATTCATCATTTACAAAGGTCAGTGTTCCACATTTCCCTGGGCAAGCCCGGGGTTTTCCTTGGGGTAACATGGCCACCCCCCACACCCGGGAAAACCCGCTTGATGCCACACTTTTGGTTGGAGCGGGAAAACTTCTCCACTGCAAAACCCCCGGCAAGTTTTCGGCCACACATCCAGTTTTGGGCCCCAGTTTGGGGCCAGCGGGTCTTTTTTAACTGGGGTGGCAGGTGCTGTCCAAGTAGGCCCCCACCTGTTGGTTTTAGGGTCGGCCTTCCCCGGTCCTGCGCTGCTGGGGAAGCCTCCCAGGGTTAAGGGAAACTGCCCCATCAGTGACTCCAAATTGGTTTCTTTCTGATGGGGGCTGGACTGCTCCCCCCCAACCCCCCCCTTCCCCCAGCCACCGCGGCTGTAGTACGTGGGGGCCTGAAGAAAAAACCCCCCCCCCCCCCCACCCCAAAACCCCCCCCCTTTTCAAGTGGGAAAAGTTTCCCGGGACATAGGCACGGGCCGAACCCGCTATGGAGGATTTCCCTATATATTTTTAGTTTGTCCTCCCTCTCAAAAACTGGGAAAAAGGCTCCCCTTTTGGGGGCCCGGGAGCGAGGGGGCCAAAAGGGGGGAGAGCCAGAAGTCCCCCCTCTGCCGGGTGCTGGGGCTATTCGGGTGTCACTACCAGGCAATTTAGCATGCCGGGGGGCCATCCCGCAAAAGTGCTCCAAGGGGGTCCCTGCCTCAATTACCCCAAAGTATACTGCCAAGGTGCTTTCGGGTCATCTGCCTCGTCTTCCTCATCTCCCTCTACCTCCTCCACTGCTCCTGCTCCTCACTCTCTGTCACCTGGTAGAAAAACCACTCATTTCACCAGACAATGAGCTCTGCCCAATGTCCATCCCCTCCTCCTCCTCCTCAATTTCAGTCCCACCGGACCCTCAATGTCGGCCGGCGAGATGTAGTCACCACGTCTCCCAGTCCCACTGCCCAGGACAGATGTGAATTTCAGATCAGTTTCCAGGACATGAAGTAGTGGAATGACGTTATTCATCCCGAATCCTGGTGACTGACAAATATGTGGTGCCTCCTCGAATGGCCTCAACAAACTGCAGGTGTCACGCATGAGCTTGGGGCCCACGACATGACATCAAAGTTACACAGTTCGAGTACTCCGTCCGCCTGGATCATCAAAAAAATCGCGTTTAAATGCCTTTCTCTGTTCCTTACAGTCCGGTCCAACATGTCAGGGCTGGAATTAAAATGGGTGGAAACATCGCATATCAGAGTTTTGGGGAGGCGCGTTCTATCCCGCTGCAACTCGAGAAGGGTGTTCCTGGCTTTGTAGGAAAAATGGATGAGAGGTGCATGCACAGTTTCCTGGCCATTTTCAGAATGTTCTGAAGATCGGTGGAAGACTTCCAGGAACCTTTTCACACAACCAGATTGAACACATGGCGTCGCTGCAGCGAGCATGGAACCATCCCTCCCTCGGATCCAGTGTGGACACCATTTTCCTCCCCATTGTCCAACACCATGTGTTCCAATTTGCAGTGGCGCGGAGGAAAAGCCGACACATAATTCTTGAGCTGCATGACGCTGATCAGTTTCCTCTCCCCTGTGTGACTTCGTTCATCCGAGGCAAGCCAGGTGTAGAAGAACTGCATGACACCACTGTGCCCTACAAATGTGGAATGTATTGGAGCAGTACTTGTGGAGCTGAGATGGTGGTGTGGTGGTGAGGAGGAGAGGAGGCGAGCATTGGCGCAGGAGCCAGCAGCTTGACAACGTGAGGAGAAAGCGGGCTGTCTCCTGCCAGTTGTTGGTGTGCCTGGGCGGAAGCACATTCACCCAGTGGGCGTAAAGGACATAATACTGGCCCTGACCGTAGTTTCAGCTACAATCCTCCGCGCTGCCTTGCACCTTGGAACAGAAATCGCGATAATCTCAAGGACTGGCACCACCTTCCTGTCATCTAAATATTTCTGTAAGTGCTGTTACTGTCCGTTTTGGAAAAGAAATTACGTGCTTGGAACTCTCATCTCGCTCGGCACAAGCCATTAGCTCTCTGACGGTGGCAGTAGTCCACCATTTGGAAAAGGGAGGGACTGCATGCACCAACAACTTGGACAGAAGTACCAGGTCAGCTTCTGCACCTTAGAAATGGTTGGACGCATACTGTAGTCTCTATGGGTAATCGCCTCGCTGAACGACTGGCAGGCGCCATGAGTAGCGAGGAGGCAGGAGCATCTGACCGGGAGATGATGTCTCCCAAAAGAAACAGCTCCCTTCTCAGAGGTTGGTTGGGAGAGCCATGGACTAGAGCTGCAATGCATGCTTGCCACTGGGCGCTGCTGCTGCTGTTGCTGCGCGGCGGCAGGATGACCTACCACAACTGAGCAATGTATTCACCCAAGCCATCGGATGGTGACGACTGCATGTGTATGACGCAGGGCCGTGGTGCCAACGTTAGCTCCCTGGACCATGCTTCACTTTCTGCCCACAGATTCTACATATACCCATATTCGCGCCTCCGGTGGTCTCAGCAAAGAACTGTCCACACCAGCCGAGTATTGGATTTGTACCGCCAACCAGCTCCGCCACTGAGTGACTACTTTCCGCCGCTGCCTATTCGCTAGTGGGCCCCCATTACCGCTGACTTTCTTTTGGACCTGCGAAGCGTTTTTCACACCGTGGCCGCTTACCCCGACCTCTACACACTTGCTGCTATCACTGCGACTCACGGCCGAACAACCTGCGACACCCTTGCTGGCTGCTCCGCTGGCCTGAACGCGCAGGCTGACCCCTCTTCTCCTGACGATGAATGAAAGCCCTTGCCTCACCACGGCCCTCCCAAGTGCGGTCGGCTACATCATCATCTAGTTGTGTTTGCATCGTCACTGCTGTGACCTCCTTCACCGGTCTTGGTATGCAGAGGCTGACCCCTCACAACATGACCTCCATGCCACTCTACCACATCTATACTTTGCCTCCTACTGCAAGAAGCATGAGGGATATTGGCCCCATTTCTTCACTCAAGTAAGCTGCAGACTGGCCCTCCTCAAAATTGATTTATCCTCGCTATATAGTGGCATACTTGAGCCCAGACCACATAGTATATCTCGCTGGCTTGAGGGAACCGGATGTAGAACACAGAGGCTGGTTGAGGACAGGTGAGAGGCCGCTGACTCCCGCTCACGCGTGGGCTCACTGCCAACTAAGGGTTGTGTCTGACGATCCCAAGGACTCTTGTCTGGGGGTTGTCAGATGGTCCATCTGGTGAGGAAGTTGTTGTCCTAGTCAACCAATCAAGAACCCCTTGGGTTGACTGGTCACACACGGCACAACAGAATGGACAGCGTCAGTTGTGGCCTCACCGAGTTGACCCCCTGCAGCGACGTCCCCTTTCTGTGGCTGCGACCTGGGGCCTGGATTGTTGTGTGCCTCTGCCACTCGCATTTGAAGAGCCCTGCCACCTCTCCTTCTGAACATACTAGTTTGTTCTAAAAATGTACAGACACTGTTAATGATGAAGATCCTGATATGAAAATACAGCACCCTGTATTTGACGCCAAATTAACCCACTAAGAAGCTTACAACTTCAGTACAACTGCAGAACAACGCTTAATTAACCCCTGGATGTAATTGGCAGGCAAAACAATATGAGCAACCACAAACTTACGAGCTTTGTAGCGTGTTTCAACATGGCGTGGTATCTACGCTATCACAACAAGAGAAAAAATTTTCTAATTAACCTGCATTTGATTATGGTACAGGGAAATATGCAATTTTTTGTTTGGCGGTGAAAAAAAGAACGGTTTCTGAGTAGTCACCACAGCAGCAGAACAACACTTAATTAACCCCATGGATGTAAAATTGCGCAAAAGAAATTGAGCAGCCACAAACTATCCAGCTTTGTAGCGGTTACAAGTTGCATTTTTTTCTACCTACACAACAAGAGAAACAATTGGTAATTAACCTACGCTGTGATTATGCTACAGGATAAATTGCATATATTTTTGTCGTGAAAAAGACGGTTTATTTTTGTTACCACACAGCAGCACGAACAAACGCTTAATTAACCCCTGGATGATAAATTGCGCAAAAGAATTGAGCATCCAACACAAACTACTAGCTTTGTAGCGTGTTACAATTGCGTGTTTTCTACGCTACACAACAATGAGAAAAAATTGTAATTACCTTCGTTTGTGAGTTATGCAACAGGAAAGAATTGTAATATTTGGCGGTGTAAAAAGACGTTTTATTTTTGTCTCCACAGGCAGAAGAACAACGCTTAATTAACCCCTGGGAATGTAAATTGACAAAAGAATTGAGCAGCCCAAACTACTATCTTTGTAGCGTGTTACATTGCGTGTTTTCTACACTACACAACAAGAGGAAAAAATTTGTAATTACCCTTCTCTTGTTAATTATGGTACAGTAAAATTGAATTTTTTGGCGGTGAAAAAGACCGGTTTTCTTGGAGTCACCACATCGCAGCAGAACAAACGCTTAAATTAACCCCTTGATGTAAATTGCGCAAAAGAATTGACTCAGTCCCCCCCAAAAACTACTAGCTTGAAGCGTATGTAACAATTGCGTTTTTTCTACGCTACACAACAAGAGAAAAAAAATGAGTATTAACCTACGCTTGGAATTAAGGCTACAGGAAAAATTTTTTTTGGAGGCGGTGAAAAAGACGGGTTGTCTTTACTTGGAGTCATCCCACAAGCAAGAAAAAAACAACGGCTTAATATTACCCCTGATGTAAATTGCCAAAGAATTGAGCCATGACCAAAAATGAAGTGGTAACTGTAATGTAAAAAACGCTGGTTTCTTTAAATGAATACAACACGAACTGGCTTTAAGATCCCCCATGGATATTCAATGTGCTGTGAGAAGATACATTAAAATGTATATGCAAGGCAGCATGGATGGAACGCACACATGGACTTCAGATTCCAAATACCCAAAAAAAATCAAAAAATATAACATTAAGAGAAGCAGTCTTCTAGACAACTGAGACACCCACAAAAATCGCTGTATAAAAACAGTTTTTTCAGTAAGAGCTATCACAACCCACCCGGGGGGGCAGAAAACCTTTTCCTGATCAATTACAGTGAGAGGGAGTGGGAGCTCTCAGCTGCCCCCGGGGCCCTTATATATGCGGTGACGCCCCACAGAATCCCCCCCGGGTTCTCTAAATTGGTTTAAATCTCTGCACATTTCATGCAGGCAAATGCCCTTTTTCCCCTCCCAGGGGGTTTTGGGCCCCCATGTAACGCCATGTCCCTCGCACCCAATTTTAACAATAAAAAGCACCCTTCCCTTTTCACCGAAATTTCCCCAAACTTCATTTCCCGTTCCAAAACCCGAAGTTTTTCCTAAATTCTAAAACAAATTTTCCACTTCGTTAGAAAAACCCCAATTCGCACCATTAAAAAATTTAAAAAACCGTTTTGAAATGTCAAACTTCCTGAATTTTCTCCAAAGTATTTTAAAAGAAAGTTTTAAAAAACTTTTCATTAAACGGGGTTTAGTTTTAAATTTAAAAAAAATCAAAAACCAAAAATTTAATATCAAATTTTTTTGAAGGCCATAAAATATCTATGATATAAACATTAATGTTCATGTTTAAAAAAACACTTGGGGTTTGCGGTTTCAAGTAAAAAATGAATTTTAAACCCCCCAGAAAAACCCCCAAAAAATTTTAAAATGGCCTCTTATTTTTGAAGAATTAGGAAAAATCAAGTATATCACCTTATTTTTCTAAAAAAAAAAAAAAAAAAAAATAGAAAAAAATTTTAAAAATATACAAACAGGGCAGAGCGACCTCGGGGCATCACATTCCCCCTAAACCCCCAAGGTGGAAATATCCCGGGAGCCCTTTAAAGGGTTTTCGTGCCCCAAAGGTGCCTGGCCTCAGAAGGGAACCAGCATTTTTTTCGGCCCATTTAGGTCTTTAAGAAATAACTGCGATGCAGCTAGTACGGCTGATTTTTATCATAATTGCTGTAGTGTTTGGTGGGGGGCCCGTTACACTTTTTCGGGAAAAAATTTACTGGGGTTTTTCCCCGGGCCTTTTTAAAGGTTTGGGCTCCAGACCTGGGGGTGTGTGAAGGGGCTACACTACGTCGACTGCTGCGGACCCTATATTTCAAAATTTGGTTTTTTGGGCCCGAAAATTCCACCAATGTCGGTGGGAAACCCCAAATTTCAATCCACAAAAAGAAATAGAACCATAGATGTCGATAAATTATGTTATGTGTAATAATGACAAATTACACAGGGAAAAGGTGTTGGGGAAACACTTCCCTGAAAGGGGCCTTTGTTAGTATAAAACTTCTCAAGACGCCTCCTGTATGGAGAAACTAGTCATATTCATTGCCCCAGTGGGGGGTTTTTGGCCCAATTTTTAAACAAAAACCCTTTTAAAATCCTGAAAGCAAACGTGGGCCCCCTTCAAATGAACTCGGGAGCTTTATTTCCCTTTTACAATTTTTCATTGGTTTCCCAGGTCAGTGATTGGTTTAAACCATTCTAGCTCTTTATTTTCTTTCTCTAAAAAAATGAGAGTTTCCCTTGGCTGTTTTGTTTGGGATCTTTGGGTCTTGCTAAAAATGCCCCACCTTTGAATTCATTTTCATAAACCTTTGGTTTAGATGGCCGGGGAAAGATTTTTATCAAAAAATGTCTCCTTACATTTGTCCATTCCACCCTTTCATTCAAGTATTTTGAAATTTTTCCAGTGCCTTTTTTCGAAAAACGCCCCCACAACAGGGATGTTTCCCCCCCTCCAATCTTCACTGTTGGCATAATTTTTTGGGGGAGTTTTTGGGGGGTAATATGCAGTCCCTTTTGGGCCCTCCAAATATGGGGGGAACCCATTTTTTAAAAACGAAAAAATAAAAGTATTTCAACAGCACGGAAAAAAAAATTTAATATGAAACGGACCCCAAAAACTGCTAAAACCCAAAGGGTCTTTAGAAGTGTACAAAAAATTTCCAGCACTTCCAAGAAAAAAAAGGTAGTTTTTTTTTAGTTTTCAATTTTTGGTTAAATTTTATAAAACTCCCCCTAGCAGTTTGCCCTTTGTTTGCCCCCTTTAAGAAAAAAAAAGAATTCAAAAAAAAAAGGGTTTTTAAAAGCCCTTTTTTCCCAATTTTCCAACCCCCCAATTTTTTTGAAAGAAAATGGTAAGCTGAGCACTAAAAGGGGTTTGTTTGGGGAAAATTTTAATTTTAAAGACAATTTTAAAATAAATTTACACGGGTTTAAACAATGGAAATCCAAAGAGTTAAAATTAAATTTTCCCTCATTTTGACCAAAATTTAATATTCCCCGTTTTCAAAAGGTTTGTCTAAAATGTTTTTTAAACAAACTTGAGCATTTTTTTTTTCAAAAATGAGCCCTTTTCGTGGAACCCTTTGCATATACCCCAGGGAGGTTGAGTGAATTTTTATTGGTTGTTTTCTTTGAAAAAAATTCCCCCTTTCTGTTTCCAGGTCTTTTGGTAGCTCTCTACAGGTGGTCAACTCCTTTGATAATTCTTTTCACTTGCGGGGAGCACCAGTTTATTGTGAAATTATGTTCTTTCCACTTATCGCCCCAACAGTGGTCACGGGGAAACCTTTCCCGGTATTTGGAAATTCTATGTGCCAAGGAAAAAAATATGTTTTCCCAAACAATAATTGAAAAGGGCTTGAACAGCTCACGGGTTTTACCCATTTTGAATGTTTTTTTTTGCTGCAAAGATAAAATATATATTTTTCCCTTTATTTTCACCTTTACATATTTTTTTTTTTTCCCTTTTTGGGCTTGTATTTTTTTTTTCTATTTGCTTAACATGATTTTGGAGGCAGTCAGTAGTCAGTAGAAGTGTGCTTTGCAGCAAGATGCCTGAACATAATTAGCAAAAACCCTTGTATGGAAAGGGTTGGGGCATGCCTTTCTAAACCCTGGGGAAAGGGGTTTTTTTTGTGACTGTTTGGAAAAGGGGGGGGAAGGAAAACTAAACAGTTTTTTTTCAAACGTTTTTTAAGGTGATTTCCAAAGCTATCTTAGCACTTTAATAGGGGTTATCTTTCATTGTAGTCCTGAACTTTTGTGATAATGTAATGGCTGCTTACCGTAAAAAGGTTGCTATGCTGTACTCAGAACTCACGTAAGAGTGAATGTAGACATTTGGCATGGAGCAAGATAGAGATAAATTAGAATTTCAAAGGTGGAATCTACACCTTTAAAAGGGCCCAAATTTTTGGGAAATTTTTGTTAATCTTCATAAAAACTACAATGGGTTTTTTCTTTTTCTCCCAAAAAAATGTACAAAATAGTTACAAAAAAATTCAAAAAATGTAATATTATAAATACAAGATTTATCCCAAAAAGTTCACTAAACCCAAAAAATAGATGGGGTGCAAGTGATTTTTAAGCATCTGAAAAATTTTAAAAAATTAAAAATTTAGGGGAAAAATCAATTTTAGGTTTTTCCCCTTTTTTTTAATTAGCACGTTAAAAAACCCACTAAAAATGCTCTATTTGTCACTTTTCCTTTTTGGGGGTCCAAAAAAAAAATTTCCCGATTTTAAAATACCAAATAATTTTTTGCAGGAAGGGGAAAAAATCACAAACTAAGGAAACATACAAATTAGATGGTGTCAATGGTAGGTTTTGAAATCAGGACCACAGCAATGCAAGGCAACAGTGTTAATCCCTCAGCCAACATTCCGCCCACAAAGGTTTAAAAACTGTAGAACAAAAATTGCCTAAATGGTTAGACTTAATACTACAATTAGGACAACTGATAAGTCATTTAATCATACCTTATCTCTTACATAAATTATTTTGCTAGTTGTTTTTCCCATCAAACTTTGAATTTGATTTAAAAAAGGTTTTAAGTAGAAAGGGTTTAATTTCAATACCCAAATTAAAAAAAAAATATGTAATGTTACAGGTTCTGTCACTCATAATCGCCCCTTTTCCTCTTTCATTTAAAACCAAGCCAAAAAATGTAGCAGATGTCACCAGTCAAGGTAATGCCTCCCAAGAACATCACTCAATATTAACAAGCTTGTTAGAAATTTGACTGCCTCAGGTACACGTTAAAGCCCACTCATTTTTGCATTTGTAAATTGAAATGTGTTTTGAGGATAACATATTTTATGAACTCTCAAACAAAGTATCAATAAATTCTGTGAGTTCCAGTGTTTGCCCTGAAACATCGCATCCGCATTAAACTCAAGTAAAACCAGCCAACTAAAATGCTGATAAATTCACTTTGACAAGCAAAGGGGGCGCAAAAGGGGGATTTGAAAGCGACTTTTTTGTTTTTGGTTCGGGAACCTTTACTTTACACCAGTACAGCAAGCTTAACACGAAAAATTTAATGGTGTTTATTTACCCCCATGAATTTCCCCCTGATTTAGAAAAAAAAAAACCCATTTAAAACCTTAAAAAGTCACTTGAATTCCACATTTTTTGGATTACAAACCCCAAAATTTTAAAAACATAAAGTAATTTACTTTTCTTAAGAAAATCTTATAGAAACCATTAAAAACATTAAATCCACATTTTTCTTTTCTTAAAACCTTTATTCAAATTTTTTCATGAAAAGTGAATTTTCCCGATTAAAAACACAGAAGTTTAAATTTCTAATCATAACGGTGGGTAGAGTACGTTGTAGAGTACGTTTCAATTTGTTTGCAGAGAATCTACCAAATCCATCTTTTCTCACAAAGACCAAGAAGTAACCAACCTTTTAAAAGGGGATCTTTAAATACCAATTCAAGGGGTCCCCAAAAGAAACAAGACTTTTTACAAAAAAAAAATGGGATTTGGGTTTAAGCAAACATATATGAAGCCTATTCCATCCCTTATAACAAGTAAACATATGGAGGTGGACCATAGCGTTCTAGAGTTCTTGAAGATGGTGTGACTCATGTCATCTTCTCTATAGAGGTCCCCTTTTAACAGTACTCCAAAACCCCCCTGAAAGTTTCCCTTTTTTGAAATAAAAGTGCCCCAAAATATGGCCTAGACTTATCATTTAAAATTTGATTTTTGGGGGGTCAATTATGCCATAAATATTTGGTACGTGTGAATGTGGATGCACCTCTGAGACATTTACCTATCATAAGTATAAGTATAAGGGGGCTGAACTATAATTAAACCTACAGGTTTTCCCAAAACCCCTTATTTTTCCCAAATTTTTTTTCTGTGATTCCCAGCCTTAAAGTGGGAAACCCGTTCCCCATAGGTTGTGCCCCCCTTGCTGAGGGCAGCACAAGCTAGGTCAGACCGCTGTTTTTCCCCGCACTGTGCCCCTTCTGCGTAAGATGCAGCAGTTTTAGAGGGAAATTTAAACCCCCCAAACTTATTCCCGATTTGTTTTTTTAGCTCCACCACTAAAGGGTAGCTCCGCCCACTGTAGTTTTTTCACATGGGTTTTTACCTATTCAAATAATTTGGTTTGTCATTTTAGGTGGGGGGTGGGTTTTTTAAAAAAAAATGAAAACTCTAAAGGGCCTTTTGAATGACCTTCTGGGGGAAAAATGAGATTTGAGCAAATTTAAAAACACCAAACCCAGCATCTTACAGAATAAAAAACACAACCTGGAAAAAGCAGGGCCCGACACTAGCTTGGGGCCCGTTTCCCCAGCCCGGGGGGGAAAAAAATGTGAACCCGGTTCCCCTTTAAAAAGATTGCTTTCATTTTAAAAAAATACTGCGCCCTTTTTATAGAATAAAAAAAATAAATTCTTAACCCCTTCCTTAAAAGCTAAAAATAAAATGGGTCTTTGTTTTTTTTCCCCCCCTTCCCCCCAAGAGCCATTTTCTTTTTTTTTTACTTGTGTAAATACAAAATAAGGGGGTTTAGTGCAAAATTTACTTTCAAAAAGTGTCCCTTGACTGTAGCAAAGGGGGGTAACTGGATAACCCAAAAAAAAATCTAAGTATAATTTAAAATTTACTTGTTCCATATTTTTGGGGACCTTTTTTTAGGGTGTTCACTTTCCCTAAAAAATCATGTGTTATCTTATTTTTGCAGGGGGTATACAATTTTTGGGAATACAAAATTGATTTTTTTTTTATGTTTTTTTGTAACCATTAAAAAAAAAATCCCCCAAAATTTTTTTATTTCTCCCAAAACTTTTTCTGTGATCAATATCTTTTTTTTTAAACAGGGCCCATGGACCCGATTTAAAAGTAAAAATTTTTGGGAAACCCCGAAATGTTTCTTTTTCTGGAAATATTTTGGATTGTTTTGACTTTTTTTACTTTCTTTTTTTATTACAATTTTTAGGGTAGATGAAATGAAACGTGGACATCTTTTAGAGGATTTTTTTTTTTCTTCTTCGGTGTATGGGAGAAATTATTTTAATATATTTAATTTTTTATTTTTAGTTAGAAAATAACAAACGGGGGATGATTTGAACTTTTTTTTTTTTAAATTTTAATTTTTTTTCACCCTTTTAAAAAATTTTTTTTTGGGTTTTATTTACTGTAAGGGCCTCCTTTGAGTAAAAGATCACTGGGGCGGGGATTGTCTGTACACCCTGGATGTACAAAGATGGCGGTTCTATCACAAGGCTTCCAGCCACCTTAACGCCGATTGGAGTGAGAAATGCTGTGGCATCTAAAGGGTTAAACAACAGGAGATGGAGCCGGCTTCATTCCCTGCTGTTACTGACAGGTGTGTTCTGCAATTAGCAGCTAACACTAGCCTTTTAACGTAGCACAATTACAAGTAATACCACTGCATAGAGCACAACCTGCACCTGGACATATGGGTAAATCCTGTGTTGTTAAGTGGTAAAAACTCCAAACTCACCACCTTTTTACAAACTTGAACCTCCACCTCTGGTCCTTAGAGTTGTAGAACCACTTCTATAAAACATACAGTATCAAAACTATATGTTATACCCACTGCCCGGAATTTGTATCACCTACCCTCACCAAGCTTCAATTCTCCTACATCCCTATTGCACATACCTAATTAGCCCTTTATTTGCTTAAATTAATATTACGTACTCATGTGGCAGAGTCTAACTTGACCTTGGTATCACAGCTTTTGATGTTGTTTGCTCTTTTCTCAAAACAATAGCCATTAAAAAGCATTGAAAAGTTGAGATAACACTCTGTGCTGTGATATCATGGTGAATTATCTGTCAAATTTAGTTTTACTGCAGTTTTATGATCATGAATGTCATTTATATGGTCAGATTAGTGACTTTAAGGAGTTCCCCAGTTCATTTTTTTAGAGTAACCTACAATTGCCTGTATTAAATGTAAAAAAAATATATATGAAGTGAGCTGTCTGACCTGTGTGGCACTTGACTACTGCTGGGGCTGTAGTGTTGATGTTAAAGTGAGAGATAATTATAAGGTTTTTTTTTTATCATTTTATATGGGCACTAGCAGGCTAAATAAAAAAAAAAATGAACTGGAGAATCCCTTTAAACTAAGCTCTCCATTCTCCATTTATGGGCATAATTCCATAAATTTTCTATTCTGAGTTTCTATCCACCCCCAGACTTTGTTGTATCCTCCTTTATTGTTGAAAAATATACATTTCCGGTATTTATTTGTTTATGCTCATATATACCTAGAAAGATTTTTTTATGTAAAGCCAAGATTCCACAAACTGTAAATTGCATTGGCAATTAAGGTCAAAAACAATAAAAAATTCCTAAAAGAAAGAAGGAACAAAAACACTTTCCCCCTGCATAGTCTTCTTTTTTATAAGCCTTAATGTGTTAAAGCTTCCATTTAAGGTAGAGAATGGAAAAGCTTTTTTTCAAAGAATCTGGGCAGACGTAAAGTTGCCTAATATTGTGCATGAAAAAATAAGTAAGACGGGCAAGGAAATATAACTACCACCTTTTTTCCCTTTGGGCCAAATCAAGATGATGTCACAAACCTGCCACGTTCCTGCCCTTATCTGCGGCCTCTCTGCAACAACAAAACAACAAGGACGGGGGGAGTGTTTGAGGAAAGCGGTTTTTAAAAACCCCCAAAGGTAAAGGGAATAGCAGAAAAGCCCAACCCGTGCCACGGTGGGAATTTTGGGAAAGAGGGGGCCGCCGCCCTCATAGAGAAGGGGAATCAGGGCACCAAGATGGGGAGCAGCATGAAAGGGAAAACCGCATAGCAATCACGGTGAGTAAGCAGCGGGTACAGGAGGCACACGTGACATGCAACAGGAAACAGATCTGCATAGGGAAAATAGGGACACTGCGTTTGCAGCAAGGCCCAGATAAAGACAGGGAAGTGGCACGGGCCGGACAACTATTTTGGTAAAACAGTTAAAGATACCTATTCAACATTTATATTATAGGTTAACCACATGCAGCCCAGCAATATTCTAGGAATGTGTGTGCAAGGACAGACATAAAGGGTGACATGTATGTATGGGGGCTGACAAAGTCTGGGTCTTTGCGGCGAAAACTGGGCAGCCTTGTTCCAAAATTTTTAATGCACTCCAAAATCAGGGATTAAAGGTGCCTGTGGCAATTTGCATTGCCTGAGATGGGAGGCTGCTGGGGGTGCCACACAACCCTCGAATATAGTTTATAGTTTCTGTAGGGGAAATCCCCGGGCCCTTTTTGTGGAAAAGGTTTTGAGATTTTTTAAAATGGGTTACCTGGCCAGAATGTTGCTTTTGAGTAAAAACACTAAAATCTATGACCCCAGTAAAAAATTTTAAATACAGACGCATTCTACGTTAAAATGCGCACAATATAATGGCACCTGGGCGCCAAAAATCATATATGTCGCCCAAAGAACTTGTAGAGAAAAATGCTGTTAAACCATTGTTTTTTTAATAAAACCCCCCCTTTTTCAGTTAAAGCTAAACTTTTTCCTTGTTCTACCCAAACAAAGCTGAACATACAGAAGACGATAAATAAATAACTCCTTATTTGTCTTAATTTTTGTTAGCAAGTCACAAAGCCTGTTTTTGTTTTTATCCCTACAACAAAAAGCATAATAAACTATTATTTCCATTGGAACATTGATCTATAAAGGGCTGTTCAGATCATGGTAGTAATCTATGATTGTATCTGTAGTGTTCATTTAGTCCGATGGAGGCTACAGCAGTGTCCATTCAGTATTCAGTAAAAAGACACGACATAAGGTCTGTCTTTTTGTACAATGGGGCCCTGTGCAGGATAAATCCCTCTTTAAAGATACAGTTCCATCAAGTTCAACTTATAACCCTATTGTGTTTATCCAGACAAAGCCAAAAACTTCTATAAGGTGAAAGCCATATGTCCCATGTAAAAAGAAAAAAATATTCAAGACTCCAAATAAATCCCTGGATCAATGTCCTATCTCTAGAATATTCGATTTTTCAAACAAGGCATCTAAGCCCTCCTTGAACATGTTTGATGAATCCACCATGACAACCTCTTGTGGCAGTGAATTCCATACTCTGTCCACACTTGCAGTAAAGAATCCTCATCTCTTCTTTCCTCTAGACGTAGAGAGTGTTCTCTTGTCATCCATCTAATATTCTAATATCACAATTCTACTCTTTACAATACTTGTATTGCAATTGCACTCTGAAAACCATCTAAATTTATTAAAAGAAAGAAGAACCAATGACGGCCCCTGCAGTAGTTCACAGGGAACTGTGACCCAATTAGAATACGTTCCATTTATAACCACCCTCTGGTTCCGATTACAGACCCTATTGTAAGCCTATTTACATAAACAGTATTTTCACCCAGTGCCATTATTCTTAATTTTTGCCCCAATCTTTTACATGGCACACTATCAAATACAGCACTACCAAGTCCAGCTTGGATCTTACTTTGCACACTATGCAGATTACTAATAAAATCTAAACACGTCCTTACATTTCAGCACAAAGTTCAGCCATATTATTACCCCTTACATTAGGTCACTGCTTTAAGTTACACTGTTTATATTGCTTATATAAAGTATTTACCCCATATTGAACACTGAACACTCACAATACTGAATATCAGAGGATTAAGTTAAGTTTTTTAACAAATGACTATCAAAGCATAAACAAATCTCTACACTGTGATCTACAGTTATTACAATAAATGGATGAAGAATAACTGAATAAACAATTAATAAACCCTGTAGTGAAGTTTTTAGCAGTAGAGTGGGATATTCAAGTAGATGTTTAGCAGATGTGCCACTGGTAGTCGTTATAGTCTTAAGCCTAGGTGTCTAATAGGTGTCTATTAGCTTTGTTTGTAGAGACAGGATACCTTTTTCTTCTTTCTTCTCAGTGTTCAAGCTCTGACTTATTGCTTTGGGTCCAAGATTAAACAGTTATTTTCATGTCTAGTCTCTACTAAAGTCTGGACTCTGACTTAGACATCATGCACACCCCAAAGCCACATGTTCAGAACCTATATGAAGGCAAAAATCCTTATGGTATAGTTTGTACAGAACCGTATTACTGAGATATTCTCTTTAACAGCATGGACATTGTGTTATAAAATCAGCAATGAAGGGATACAGTAAGGGCCTATTTAGTCCTATGTGGATCCTATTATAGCTTCATACAACCCAGAAGTTGTCCATATGACTTTGTGCATGCTGTTCATGCTAGTAGTAAATGTACATTGTACATTTTTATAAAAATATATTGATGCATGTCTACTGGCAGCAATGCACATAGTAATTCTGCTGGAAATTGCATTTATGATGTTGCCCTGTGTCTTTCCCTATAACTTTCTGTAACATCTGAATATTATTCAGCAACTCCAGGCTCTTTGCCAGGCTCCACTTCAATAAGCCAATCTTGTAAATAGAATAAGTAGCTGTCTCTTGCACATTTCATTTTGCGTTCTTTTTTATAGGCAACAAAACCATGCTCCCTACTGAAAAAGAAAACAAGATGCCCCCTGTAATA
Organism: Phyllomedusa bahiana; assembly: GCA_025379985.1. Taxonomy (NCBI): domain Eukaryota; kingdom Metazoa; phylum Chordata; class Amphibia; order Anura; family Hylidae; genus Phyllomedusa; species Phyllomedusa bahiana. The sequence continues at coordinate 22,321 of JAODAL010026010.1, forward strand.
ATGCGTCTCTGACGACTGAACAAGCACACAGAGCCTATCATCTAATTAGGAAGTGTGATTCTTCTGTTGATAATGAATATGGGTGGTGTCACTGTGATGAATGAAAAGGGAAGTATGTAGATTGAATTCATTAGTAGAAGTGGAAGAGAGAGAAATGCATGTGGAAAACAATCAACACATAGTGAATTTAATGTCAGGAAGGTGAAGATAAAACCATAAAGCAACAACTAAGCCGGACGTCCTCGGAAATATAACAGGTGGTGTTGAGCTACTTTAAAGGAGTGTTCAATTACTTTAAAATGCTTGTCAGTCATTAGGGAATGTTTGAAAATAGAAGAAAAAACCATCTTTTAAACCGCTGCTGCCATTCCCAGTGCTTCCGGCCCATGACGCCATTCATTCTTCCTGAGACCCTGCAGCTATTCACAGGCAGCAGTGGTCTCTTGCTGGATATATGACATGTGACCACTGAGGCCTGGGATTGGCTGTAGTGTCTGATGAGCACTGTTCGTGACGTCAACAGCGGGTGCATCGGGACTGCGGGAAAGAACGGGTCTTAAAGATGAGGGTTTTTTTCAATTTTCAAATATCCTTTGATGACTGATGAGCTTTAAAAATAATGGAACACCCCTTTAAATATTCAGAAAAATTTGACATGATAATAACAAAGCTCTGTGTGTAAATATATGGTCTAATTTATTAAAAGTGTCTAACACTCTTTGTTGCCCATAGCAACTGATCAATAGATTAAACTGCTCTGAAAAGAAAACTGACCTCTGACTGGTTGCTAGGGAAGCAAAGACAGTTTTACCTTTAGATAGTTTTAATAAATAAGGCCCAATATGTTGATCTTGCTTGCTGTAGTATATGGCTATGTTCACACGGGCACATTAGGCGCACATTTCTCGTCGTATTTGCGCTCTAATATGAGCGAGATGCACGCCGAGATTACGGTAATCCACAGTTCTCATAGAGAACTATGGATTACACCTCCTCTCCCCGGGCGTACAATATGATTGTATTGTACACACGGGGAGAAAAGTGACATGTCAATTATTTGCGGCGCGTAAGCCCAATCAGCATGACTCCCAAACACCCGGCGTAATTGCGGGCCGTACTGTACGCCCTGCAATTACGCCGTGTGAACATAGCCTTAAACTCTTACTACATGAACCTTGTTACTTGGAATTAATCCTTTAGGCATGTATCTAGCAGTCATATGGTTAAGTCCCAATTAGTGTTGATCGAACTGTTCTAGAAAGTTAAGTTCTAGTAAAACTTCTCGAATTTTTAGAACTCGAACCGAACATTTTACTGGTTGTTCGAGTAAAGTTCTAGTTCTAGTTCGACACGCCATTTTCAGTTTCATTTTCAGCAGCTTTCTGCAGCTTTGGCGGCCATCCAATCAGTGCAGAGCAGTGTCAAAAACATTATCGCTGAGGTGTAGGGCTCTCACTGGCTCTAAAATCACCTGATCATGTTATAGATATTTCACTGTAATGCTGATACCCAGGGGCGTCCGGACCAGACTCCCTGTGCCCCGAGTCTCAGAACGTCCGGTTCCAGGTCATTACTATGACCTGTAGAGCCGACAAGCTGTTCCACTGTGTGGGGGTCCCCTGGACACACCAACAGTTCAGAGCAGCAGCAGCTATGTGCAGGCAGGGAGGGGGGAGGGCGACTGCTCGGGATGACAGGTGGAAGGAGGGGGCGCCGGCTGCTCTCACTGTGAAGGGAGTCTGGAAGCAGCGCGCTGTCCGGCCGTGAGCGGCTCCGCCCCCTGCTGTGCTCTTATCTCGCCCAGGACCAGACCAGCAAGAAGGTGAGGAGGAGTGAGTGAGGAGCCTCAGTGCTGAACAATAATCCTAAGTAGTGTAATAAGGGGGAGACAAAATAATGTTCCTGAATGTGAACTGTACTCAATGTGTATGCATGTGTGTATGCAAATGTGTATGTATTGTATTTATGTGTAAGTGTTTGTATAGATGTCTGTGTGTATGTTTATATGTGTATACATGTGTGTGTATGTATGCATTGTATGTGTGTGTATGTATGTTTGAATATGTCTCTGTGCATGTACTGTGTATATGTGTATGTATATTGGTGATACACAACATTATCCAAAATATCACCTCATTCACATCAGTAAAAACATAATCCTGCCTGTGTGTCCCTTAGGCTATGTTCACACGGTGTATTGTGACGTTTTACGGTACGCGCCGCAATACACGTGTGCTTCAGGAGTCGGGCTGATCAGCACGTCTTCTCGAAGCACGGGGGGAGGAGAAGGGGGGCGGATGGGGGGCAAAAGCCCCCCGGCCCCATAGACATGCATTGACATGTCACTTATCCCCCTATGAATAAAATTCGATTGTATTGTACGCATGGGGGGGGGGGACGTGAAACCCATAGTTCTCTAAGAGAACTATGGAATTACCGCATTACGCCATGTGAACATACCCTTAGACATGTAAACTACAACCTGATGACAAATCATATTTGAATATAATTTTTTATATTTGTCATTTGTCGAGTTGCGTATGATTTTAGCTGCTGCAGCCAAACTAAGGCTATGTTTACACTGCGTAAACCATGGGGCGCATTTCGTGGCGTATTTGCGCTTCAATACGCCCGATATGCGCGCCACAATTACTGTATTTCATAGTTCTCACGGAGCTATGGGAAATTTCATCTTGTCTCTCCCGTGCGTACAATTTCACATATTTTTGTACACCGGGGGAGAGAAGTGATGTCACTTCTTTGCGGCTCTGATAGTGGAGGTGAATGGACCCGGCCCCCCTGTGCTTGGAAGTATGCGCCCGAACAGATGTACTTCCAAAACACACACGTTGTACTGCCCTAAGGGTATGTTCACACAGCATATAGTGGCACGGACCTGTGCGCACCGCTATACGCCTGCTGTTGAAAGTACGTGCTCTCCAGCGTGTAATTTCAGCAGCGCTCCGGCCACCTCCCATCCATTTTCACTTTCCCCCTGAAAGAAGCGGTAGGTTACTTATTTTTTCGGGTTGGTTCTATGTGCAGGGAAAACAGCGCTAATCTAGCCCTTCACCGCTTGATTTTACCGTATTTGTGGGGCGAACTTTGGCCCCATTACCCGCACAGTTATGCCCCACAAATAAGCTGTGTATGTTCACATTACATAATGTTGGTCCGTACTTTGGCGGGTAATTGCCTTCAATACACCCGAAAATACAGGCCAACATTATGGTAACTCTAGCTGTCACTAACAGCAAACGATTACCTGTTCTTGGGAGAATAAATATTGTGGGAGTTCAGAGGGACGCGCTGGCCACAGTTTTTTCTCTGTAAAAAACACATGCCCCGGTTCATGGGGCGTGAAAAATACCGTGAGAACCCCGACCATCTTAGCAAAACTTAACACAGGGCCCGGGCCCCGGATGTTTTGGGACCCTAGCAACGCCCCTGCTGCTACCACTGCACCTCCTACAGCTATGCCCCTGCTTGCAAGCTGTCCTCATCTTTTCAGTTAGCCATTGAAAGGATTGAAGTATTTTAGCCTCTCAATTTTTCTGTCACTCTTAGAGACAAATTTTCTTCAATAAGTTGTTCCATGTATCAAGTTTACTATTATGGATGGTAATTCCTGCTTTTCCTCACCTGTATAGGTATAAAAATTAACCAGAGCCTCTTCTTCCATAGACTTTAATGGGGTTCGAGTTTGAGTTTTAGTTTGAATAAAACCTCAAACCGAACACACTAAAGTTTGAGGTTCTAATCGAACTAGAACTTTTTACTGCTCGCTCATCTCTAGTCCCAATTTAAGTGGTGCTATGACATCCCTGATGTTATTAGTGTAGAAAAACACTCAGTAATCCACATGAAGGTGGATGAGAAAGTTGCATAAAGTCCTGATCCTTTGGATAATGGCAAGTCATCATAAGTAGCAAAGTTTAGCTTGACAGTGATATTTTGCTCCAATATCACTGAAAAAATATAATACGTAGTCCACCCTATTAATAGTATCACTGAATATTTCTGAGGGCTAAAACATAACTTAAACATAAAATACACTTAGAAAACAAGTAATGTGTCTATTAAAACAAGATAAATACAAATACAAAAAGCAGCAACCAGGATAGTTTGATAAATGTAAAAGATGTATGGGTTACCTCAACAATAGACACAGGTGAAGAGAAATCACCTTTACATCAAAGCAACATATAAATATTAAATATTAAAATGAGCATAAATTCAAGACAGTTGCTTACCCAATACCAGAAACATGGGCGTAACTATAGCTATAGCAGTTATAACAGATGCTATGGGGCCCAGTGATCAAGGTGCCCCATTCAGGTCTAAGATCAATATACATTTTTGTAGGAAATAAGAAGTTGGTGGTTTTCTGTTATTTAGCACTACTGTGTGGGTTCTCTGATATATGGCGCATTATTCATACCATTTATTATTGCCATGCTTCCGTTTTTATTTTGTGTTATTAAGTGGCTGGGTTCCATCTTATTTTGCAATGGGGCAATATTCTTTCTAGCTATGCCCCTAACCACATAGAAAGGTCCTTGATATCAGCAGAGATAATCCTCTATCCATTTCAAAACTTCTATAGTGTCCATTAGTATATAGTGGGGAAGATAAAGGACTGTAGCAGAAATAGGACAACCCGCATTGATTGGAATAAAGTATATTCCCTTTACTAGCTATATTTTGCCTTAACTGAACAGACTACTGGACACTGGGGAATTTTTCAAATGGGTAGAGATTATCTCCGTTGACATCAAGGACATTTCTATCTGGTATTGTGCGAATAACCGTCTTGAATTTCTGCAATTTCTTTATTAATATTTATAGGTTGATTTGATTTCTAGGTAAACCTGGACTCTTTCTCTTCACCTGTGTCCTTTATTGAGGTTACCCATACATCTTATACATTTATGAAAGTATCCTGGTTGCTGGTTGCTGTTTTTTTGTGTTTTTGTATTTATCTTTTTTTAATGGACACTTGTCTTCGAAGTATATTTTGAGTATTATTAAAAGTTATCTTTTAGCCCTCAGAAATATTCAATGATACTGATATTTTACTAAAATATGTTAACAGTTCTTAGATAACAACAAAACCCATTGAAAAGCATTATAAAACTGGAGATAATTTTCTGTGTCATGATATTATGCTGCATTATCTGTCAAGTTTATATTTGCTACATCTGTATCATAAATATTTGTTATGTTTCAGCAAATTGTATCAGTATGAAATAAATCTGCTTTATACAAAAGTTCCCATCAGTCTGGTTTAGGAGCAGCACACTGCTTTGGGGTACCCACTGAATAGATCCAGTGCAAGGGAGTCTTTAATTACCACTCTCAAACAATCAACAACTTTATGGGAGCTTCAAATGGTCTTTTCTTTTGCTCCACATTTGTATATCAACCATAATATCTGACACCAAACAGCTAACAACCAGCGAAAATGTAAAATTTCAGGCACTGACAGCAGGTAGATGAAACACAAATAAATCAATTTCTCTCCGGAGACAGTACAAGCCCTCCTTACCAACTGACGTGTCCTGCACACTGAATATGGGAGGATGTCCAATTAGTATTCCATGCAAGGGAAGCAGTGAAAGGGTGAAATCCAGTCTGAACCAAGAGAGTACGTGCTGCTGTCTAATCAACAACGCATTGTTATTACCTCGCCTCCCATCTCTCTAACAGGATTCCACGTATCTGCTTAATTGAAAGAGTAGAAGGATGTACTCTTTCATTACAGAGATGAGAATGCTTTACATTTGCTAGATGGATGCTTAGCATGAAAACTATTGGTATGCACACCAGGCACGCTTCTCCATGATACAAATAAACTAATATATTCTTTAAAAAAACAGCATTTATCTTGGGGGTATAAGAAAACCAGATGTTCTATTCGGTCAAATCCTTTTTTTATAATACAAATTACCAGGAGTAAAAAAACACAACCAGATGTTTTGTAGTTTGCAGTATAGTGTTTTATCTTATTGAGAGAACTCAAAACACAAAGTGATTTTTTTCATATATATACATTCAATGAGAAACTGCAGGAGCAGAAGGTGTTAAGGAACATTATTTATAATGTTTTATATTTCAACTATTGTACAACTAGTACAACAAGATTTTTATCATTACATGTCCAATAAATAGGACATAAGATAGCAAATATCCTTTGAAAGAGTTAGTAAGGTGATGCTGTATCTTTCTAGCAACAGCAGTCACCAAAGATGGATTTAGGTTAGCAGCTTCTAGGACTAAGATCAATCGAATCACTCCCCCTAGACCACTGTACACATTTTTCAAATAGAAACTGCAATGGGTAGTATTTTTTACCTTTTAAGCTCCCAGTTTCCTCCTAATCTCAGGGAGCCACTGTACTGGATTTTGCTTCCCTCCAGTGTCAAGAAGTAGAGTGTGGCAGCATATACAACATCCTGATGCTGCCGGCGTTAGGACCATGTGTGTGGAAGTGCATTAAACTAAAGAGGAGCCTGGGAAGGAGAGTAAATATAAAGAAGTGTCTGGTCTAGGATCTGTCTTTATTAAGGCATCTGGTTTGGGTTCTACACTATTAAGGGATGTGGTCTGAGGTCTAAATTTACTTAGAGATCTGAATTAAGGGTCTGATCTGGGCTTTGAATTAATTTCGGCTCTCTTGTGAGGTGTCAATAAATTTTGGAAATTTAGTCTGGCGTTCGCAATTTATTTAAGGATCAGAAGTCTAAATTAATTTAGGGTTCCTGTTTGGGTTTTAAATTTATTTAATGTATGTGCCATAAATCTCAGACAGATGCAGGTGTTTTGGGACCCACACCTATCTTTAAAAGAAGCCCCAAAACCTGTCATCTATCTAACATCGATATCATATCCTAATGAAATGCTGTCACTTTGAAGTAGAACAACCCGTTTAAGGGTGTAGAATATAGAATTATTTAGGGGTTCTAATCTGAGGTCTGTATCTATTTTTAGGTCTAGTTTGTTTGTTATATTTACTGTTTTGCCATAGGCAAACTTAAACTCTATCAGTTCTCAATCTATAAAACACTAAAATGTAACTTTTAGTATATATAACACTTAACCTCTATACACACTATTTTAAAAACCTGATTTCTAACCTCTCAAATTGTCTCTTTCTAATTGTGAAGGAATAGCTCCTTTTCTATTATCAAGTCTGGTGGAACACCACCTATTAACAGGGAAACCCTACATATACAGTGATTGCTAGCTCCAAAAAAAGGAATCCCAAACATCTTATTTGGGCAGTCATCTCTAATCTAATGGGCATGAAATATATAAGGTTTCCTTGTGAGACCCTCTGCAGTGGGTAACACTATTTCCCCTTATTCTGTGCCATCCATTTTAGTGGGGAATGGTCTGTGACCACCCTAAAGTCTCTTCCCATCAGGTAGTACCTGAGAGACTCAATTGCCTACTTTAAAGCTAAGCACTCTCTTTCTACGATGACGTAGTTCTTTTCTACTGCCGTTAATTTTCTGCTCAAGCATACCACCGGATGTTCTTCCCCATCAATCACCTGGGACAGTACAGCTCCCAGTCCCTTGTTAGAGGCATCTGCCTGTACCACGAATTCTGCATTTAAATCAGGGGCACTTAACATCGGTCCTTGGCAAAGCACCTCTTTCAACTTCTGAAACGATTCCTCTGCTTCCTTGTCCCACTTCACCCTAGAGGATTTAGACCCTTTCGTGAGGTCTGTAAGGGGGGCGGCCACAGAGGCGAAATTTGGCATGAACCTTCTATAATATCTGGCAAACCCTAGAAAAGCTTTAACCTGTCTTTTTGAGACTGGCTTGGGCTAATTTTTAATATCCTCGATTTTGTCCAGCTGGGGTTTAATGACTCCCCGGCCAAGGTTGTACTCCAGATATTGAGTCTCCTCAAGGCCTATGGCGCATTTCTTGGGGTTTGCGGTCAGGTCTGCTTCCTGAATGGAGTTCAGGACAGCTTGAGCCTTAGCCAGGTGGGAATTCCAGTCTAAGCTGAAAATTACTACATCATCTAAATATTCGGCTGCATATTTTCTATGATGCTTTAAAAAAATATCCATTAATATCTGGTAATTCTGTTTACAATTATCTATTTCTCCCCAGTAACTCCTTCACCTCCTGCACCTGTACTGCGGACAAGGAGTCTGAGATACGAACCTCATGAGACTTCCTTATGCTTACACACAGCACCAAGAGCCTCTCTGTTCTTTCAGGGTTTGAGTCAATTAACATGGTAGATCTGGAGCGGTTATCTTTTCCTGGGCTGATATCTTATAGTTTACGTTACCAACTCTTTCCCTGACCTCATAGGGGCCTTGCCACCTTGACAAAAATTTACTCTCCACCGTTGGTACTAGCACCAACACCCGGTCACCTGGCTTAAAGGACCTAACCCCTGCAGATCTATTATATACTCTTGCTTGGGCTTCCTGAGCCTGCTGCATATGCTCTTTAACAATCAGCATTACCGCTGCAATTCAATCCTGCATTTCCATGACATGCTCAATTATGCTGCCATGAGGTGTTAGCTCCTGCTCCCAGGTCTCTTTTGCTATATCCAACAGACCCCTGGGATCTCCCATATAATAGCTCAAATGGGGAAAACCCCGTGGAGGCCTGCAGAACCTCTCTAATGGAGAACATCAGGTACGGCAACAGATGGTCCCAGTCCTTCCCATCTTTGTCTATCACTTTTCTGAGCATCCTCTTAAAGGTTAGATTGAACCTTTCTACAAGGTCATCTGTCTGGGGTGATATACTGAGATGCTCAGCTGTGTAATTTGTAGGAGGCGACACAGCTCTTTTGTAATTTTACTCATAAAAGGGGTACCCTGGTCAGTGAGGATTTCTTTAGGGATCCCTGTCCAGGTGCACATGTGGAATAATTCCCTTGCAATCACTTCAGATGAGGTGTTTCTGAGTGGGATGGCCTCCGGATAACAGGTAGCATAGTCTAGCACTACCAAGATATGCTGGTGGCCTCTGGCAGACTTAGGAAGCGGCCCTACCTGGTCCATAGCGATGCGCTCAAATGGCACTTCAATTATGAGAAGCGGAACTAGCGGGTTACGGAGATGTGGCCGAGGGGTATTAACCTCACATTCGGGACATGAATAACAAAATTCCTCTACCGCTCTATATATACCAGGCCAGTAAAAATTCCGCTTAATGCGGTCCTTGGTCTTGTCTACCCCTAGATGCCCACCCAGCACATGCGAATGCCCAAGCTCCAGGACCATGCATACATGTGACTGCAATACCATAAGTTGTTCTACCTCAGTCCGGGTTTTCTTTACCCTATACAGCAACTTCTCATGTACTGCAAAATGTGGGCACACCAAATTTACGCCTGGTTCTTGCTGGACCCCATTTATAACCTTAGCGCTCCTGCAAGCGTTCGCTAGAAGGGGATCCCTTAACTGCTCCATCCCAAAGTTACCCCTGGCAACCTGCAAGGTGGAAAACTCAATTTCAGGGGGATTTTCCTCCGAATCTCCTGCCAGGACATTAATGGGAAACTATCAGGACCCTCAGATACTCCTGTTACAGTACTTACAGGTTCACACATTTTAGACTCACGTTTACACACTTTGGTCTGCTTATTCTCCCATACGTTCCAAAACAAGGAAAAATCCCAGCCTAATATCACATGGTGCATTAAGTCCTTTACAACACCAACTTAATGATTAACAGACCTACAGGGAGTCTCTACTGTAACTACGGCGATGGGATAGTCCTTAGTGTCCTTAGTGTCCCCGTGTATACAGACCACCCCCAGGCAACGGGTCTGGAGTTTACCAGGGTCCACTAAACTGGCACGGACTAATGTCACAAGACTCCTAGAGTATGAACACAGAACTTTGACAAGAGTGTGTTAAGACCTAATTTTTAATTTATTCAACTATTTCTAGGAGAAATAATGAAGGAATACCACAGCACAAAGTTCTTAGAAATGGTGCTCCAAAGTTATTTCATGGCTAATGCAGGTATTTAGGAAACCAAACATACTAGGAGAAGATGTTTTAATTATTATGAGTTCTTGTATTTGTCATGGTCTACACTGATGTACCGGTGTGTATTGTATGCCACTACATTTTGTAAATCAGTTGTAAGGTGTTGCCCCTGTAACTGGTTCTTGCAAGTGAGCTGCTGAATATTGCAGAGACACTAAGTCCTATCAGAATAGACTAAGTTTGGACTTTCCTACAGGAAAACAGGAAATTATAGTGGGCCCCTGAGAATGGCAGAACTTGAGTTTCTTTTACATCTTTGGGAGAAGCAGAAAGGCAGAGAGAATGAAGCAAGAGGCAGGAGGTAGAGTATAAGAGGGTTGTACACTAGCTTCAGTGGTGGGCTCCCAGAATAAATTCCGCTGGTGGGTCCTAAGCATACTGAAATAGACAGTCAGTAGATTACTAGAATATAGATCAGCATGAGCACAGAAATAATAAAAAAAAACAAGAACATGTTGACCTATTCTTCAATTATCCTTTATCCCGTATTCTAAAGTAAAGATACTGTTTTGCAGTTGTTAATTGTTATATTGAGTGGACCTTTATAGATATGAAATTTTCATAAGGGCTTGGATAAGAACTGTGTTTGCCACCCAGTGGCTTGGGGCCATTTGACACATAAGTGCAAGTGGGAAGTGTAGGGTAACTTATCTGGTTGGTTCCAAAAAACTCATGCTGGCTGTGAAAGAAAGATTTTAGAAAACACTGTGTATTATAGCTTGCTGCATACCCTCTAAATGGTCAAAGTTTCAAATTAATCAAACTCACGTTGGTATAGAACATGGTAGGTGTATTTGCCAGGTTGTGCCAAGATTTTTGCAGCAAAACTGACTGAGCAGATTGATTTGCATTATGAAGAATCTCTGGAGAATATTTGAAGATTTGTTCATCTCTGCATAATACAACATGAGACTTCTGTTTTATATGGCCTCATCATTTCTTGTTCATTCCTAATACAGTACTTGAAATCCCAATTGGTTTTATATTATTTCATATAAAACAATGCAAGGATTTGTACAGGGATACATGAGTCTTGATTACAGCAGAAGCTAGATAGCTGGTGATGAAAACAGCTGAGATATTGGAACATGAAATATCCACATAGCTAGATTTAACAGCACAGGGTAAGAAGACATTGTCTTACTTGGCTGCTTCTAGCAGACAAGCATGTTAATATTTGGCAGACCTCTATGTCTTGTTTATGGCTGATTGCAAAGTGGTCATGTTAATAAAAATTGAGGCCATCCTTCCGAACAAAGAAGAGGCCATGTGAAATGGTTTAATCAGATGCCACTCAGAGCTGTAAAAATGTTCATGGAGGCGATAAGTGAAGCAGAAAAAAAGAACGCTTTGTCATGCTAACCATGTTAGGCACTCGAACCAATTTTACAGCTGACTTATAATTATAGAGCAATAGCTTATTGATACTATCTATGCATGACATGAAATTACTGGAATTCCCAAGGAATGGACAATACATTATATCATAATATAGCCCATAAAACGTCAAGGTAAAAGCATTAATGCAAATGGTTTTGCATAGTAAACCTGAAAGAGATTTGGCATCAGTGCCTAATATTCAAAGTTTTTCTTTTCCTAAAATGAGTCTACAAAAAGCTGATGACATTGCAGTGACTGAGAATAATCTGGGTTTAAGTAATACCAAGCCTCCTTGTCCTTTCCCTGCCCTCAGCTTAGTGTCAGTTTGAGGCGGCCTAAAGATACAAACTGGTACCCAGTAGTAATTTCCAAGTTCTACATTGTGGGAGTGATTCATGGGGCCATAGCTCAGAGACACATGTGTGAAAATGTATGCTATAGACATGACGTTTAAATTAACAATTCTGCACTCAATTGAATGACACCTGTATTTAACAAATTTTAACTGCCAGTTTATCCAAACTATTCTGTTTTGACCAGTACATAACATTATTGTTTTGCAGATCCCACTGATGATGTAACTTGTCTGAGGACCTATCAGCTGTTTCTTAAAACAGATGGCAGAACAACCATTGTATTGAATTTAAAATCACTGATAGAAGTATCTGTCAGCAACTTGACTCCCTCTCCCTTTTAAAAGAAACATGCACATGAGGGGATACTCAGAGAAGATAGCTGTCGCACGATAGTTACCTTTGGTATATGGCAGCTTTGCACAATGTGGTACTTTAAACTGACATGGTTTTGCATCAGAGAAAGTAAAACCAGTTTGGAAGAAGTTATGTTGAACCATTACCTTTCTCAGGCTGAATTTTAGGCCCTGTTTACACTGCCATCAAAGACACTAAAATGGATGACAGTTCCTGCACTACAAGACAATTCAGAACTAGTTTATTACTGTGTTACCAGCAGAAAACCAGCTAGGCAATAGTTACGTTGTATAATTTCCTACCTGAGCCCTGGTTTGCAGACCCTCTTTACATTGCTGACAGAGGTGCCATGTGAGCAATAGCTCTGGCACTACAATATTCCTTCCATTGTAAATGAAAGCCATAATCCAGAAGTATCACATCAGTACTACAGAAAAACAAGCAACATGTGGAAACTGCTATATGGAGGACAGGCTCATACCAACCCCAGACAAAGGCATCGCCGAAACGCACATCGGGGTGGTGGCATCCTCGAGTTGCCCACATTATAAGTAAACTCGCAAACTGGATGTACATACAGCACTCTTATTGGTAAGGGATGAACTTAGGTGCCAGACTGGGGATGGTCCACCTCAGATACCATCAATATATTGCATGAGAAATAGGAGTGATCGACACTTCCAATCAATAGCAAGTGTGATTGTTGTTCATAAATTTTATTTCATTTTCCATGTCATGATCAATACATATCTGATGTGTCAGAGTAGAAACATTTTGGGCATTAACACCCTTCTTCAATGTCAGAATTCGTGCTGCAGTCCCATTCTGGATCGTGGATGTGCTTGTGTCTCCGGTCACTGCGCTCTGCTTTCTCCTTACCTCTCTATGCTCCTGCTTGGCCCTCCTATGTCTCTATCTCCTGGAATGCGTGCCTGTTCGCAATAACAAATCCACAGCCAGCTCACCTGATTGAATGCGGCATAGTGCACAGATCCCGCTCCAAGCCCAACGGAGCCACAATGCAAAAAAATCTATGGGTGATGATCCAGCAGTAACTTTAAAAATTGAATATATTTTAATTTAAAACTCCATTAAAAATAGTAGAGATACCGTGATGGCACAACTAGATCTAATGCAAAAAAGAGTATTGGCATAGAAGGCGAGACATTTGCTTACACATTTTGAGCACTCAGAGTGCTCTTAATCATAGCACAAAGTTGGAATGTTCCTGTCAGGGCTAGGCTGTGCTCAGGCTGCAGGGATCAACAGGCTGCAGCAGCTGATTTGGGATCCCACCGTGATACACTTGCTGCTGACAGCTCTGTGAGTGACAGACGCCCTGATCATAAGAACCTCACCTTTTTAGAGAGTGCTTAAAGGTTGAATCCACGGCAGGCACGCTGGGCATTGTTTTTTACGCGTTTCAACTTTGTTGTTACTTACAGACCTGGTTCGAAAAATGTGAAAGCTGATGCTCTATCTAGAAGCTTCTGTGCCAGCCACGCATCCCAGGAGGATCCGGCACCTATATTGCCAAAGGAGACTGTTGTCTCAGCTATTTCCCCTGATTTAGCCACTGAGATTAAGTCCCACCAGGATATGAGACCTGCTAATTGTCCTGTTTCGAAGGTCTTTGTCCCCACTCAGTTCCGGTTACGAGTATTAAAAGAATTTCATGATTCTGTGTTATCTGGGAATCCTGGAGTGGCTGGCACAAAAAGGCTTATTTCTCGTATTTACTGGTGGCCGTCATTGCCTCGTGATGTTGAGGCCTATGCGACATCTTGTGAAGTCTGCGCTCGGGCTAAGGTTCCCAGAACTCGTCCTCCTGGTGAACAATGCCCGCTGTAATGGCTGGGTAGTGGATCCTCGGGATCACCGCAAGCGATGATAGTTAAGCCACGCCAGGGAACGGAATCTAAGTAGCCCCCGGTTTTCACCAGAGCCCGCCGCAAAGCGGGATGGACTGTCTGCGGCGTGAGGCTACCAGGTCGTTACCCCTGACGTGACTTGCTTGCGATGGCGGCCGAGGTGCAGCGAGGTACAGAATCGTAGTCCAAGAATCGTAGTCGTGGACAGGCAGGAAGGTCAGGGCAGGCGGCAGAGGTTCGGAGTCAAGAAACGTAGCAAGAGGTCTGGTACACGGTAAGGCGAGAATATACTTTAGGAATGCTTTCTTTAAGGCTCGGGGCAACATAGATCCAGCAAGGAATGATTGCGGAGCAGATCCTTAAATAGGGGAAGCGCCCGGCGATTAACCAATTACCGGGACGCTGGCCCTTTAAATTTACAAGAACGCGCGCACGCCCGCTAGGGGGCGGGCACGCGCGCCCTGGCCGGCAGAGGATGTGGAAGGGACAGGAACAAGGCCAGGTGAGTCCCCGGCAGGAGCGGACCCCCGGTTCGCCCCGCGGCCAGCGGCGGCACCCGACCCCGGCAGGTGCCCGGGGGCGGGGGGGGCCACGGGTGCGCCCGCGGCCCACGGGCCGGGGAGCAAGGGCAACCGCTACACCCTCTACCTGTACCTGAACGTCCGTGGACCCACATCTCCATGGATTTCATGACTGACCTTCCTATCTCAGAGGGTAAGTCAGTTATTTGGGTGGTAGTGGATCGTTTCAGTAAGATGTGCCATCTGGTTACCGTCGTCCAAAAAACTTGCTGAATTTTTTATCAAACATATTGTCAAACTGCACGGTTTACCAGAGAATATTGTTTCTGACAGAGGAGTTCAGTTTGTTTCTCGTTTTTGGAGAGCCCTTTGCAAGGCTCTGGGTATCACCCTGTCCTTCTCTTCTGCCTTCCACCCAGAGACTAATGGGCAGACTGAGAGGGTAAATCAAATGGTAACACAAAAACTCCGTTGTTATGTATCGGATCTGCAGGTAGACTGGGTAAAATACTTACCGTTGGTTGAATTTGCAATGAATTACCTCACCATTTTACTGTAATTATGGTTTTCACCCAAGGCATGCATCATTTTCCAGTGCTACGTCTGATCACAGCGGGGTGGATGTTATCATTAAAGATCTGTGCACAGTCTGGGCCCAAGTTCAGAAGAACTTGGTTCATACCCAGAACATCCAGAAGAAAAGTTCTGATAAGCGGCGTATTTGTTCTAGAGGGTTTGCGGTTGGGGATAAAGTATGGTTATCCACCCGAAATCTGCGATTAAAAGTTCCCTCTGGTAAACTCGCGCCGCGTTATGTAGGTCCATATGTGGTTCAGGAGGTGGTTAATCCGGTGGCTTATCGCCTGAAATTACCCTCTTCTCTCCGTATACATAACGTGTTCCATCGGGCACTTCTTAAGAGGT
The DNA here is from genome assembly GCA_025379985.1 of Phyllomedusa bahiana. Taxonomy (NCBI): domain Eukaryota; kingdom Metazoa; phylum Chordata; class Amphibia; order Anura; family Hylidae; genus Phyllomedusa; species Phyllomedusa bahiana. The sequence goes on from JAODAL010026010.1 coordinate 37,769, forward strand.
ATATTCAGCCTGTGACTCCACCCTCTAGGCCTCCTTCTCCAGTTTGCATAGATGGGGAGTTAGAATATGAAGTCGACCGTATTTTGGATTCTCGTAAGATCCAAAGGTCTCTACAGTACCTGGTCCATTGGAAGGGGTATGGTCCTGAGGAGAGATCATGGGTTCCGGCGAAATCCATCCATGCTGATCGCCTGGTGAAGGAATTCCATGAGTCTCACCCGGACAAACCCAGACCAGGGAAGGGTCCGGTGGCCCCTCCTAAAAGGGGGGGTACTGTCAGGGCTAGGCTGTGCTCAGGCTGCAGGGATCAACAGGCTGCAGCAGCTGATTTGCGATCCCACCCTGATACACTTGCTGCTGACAGCTCTGTGAGTGACAGACGCCCAGCCACTCCGGACAGGGGGCGTATCGCACCAGCCAATGGGAGGACCCGGAGGCCGCTCCAATCAGCTACAGGGGCGGTATCCGGGAATCCCATTTAAACTCCCTGAAGGCTGAGTGCAGCGCCTGTGATATTTTCCTGGCTGCCTATTACCTGTGCTATTCTGTTGTCTGCTTACCTGTGTTCCTGACCTCGGCTTGTTCTCCTGACCCCGGCTTGTCTTCTGATTTTGCACCTCGCTCCCGTTTGGCTTTTGACCTCGGCTTGTTTACGTTTATCCCTCTGGTTCTGATTTGTGGTTTGGCGTTCCTGATTTGGTATTGACCCGGACTGTCTGACTATTCTTCCTCCTGACGGCCCCAGCACTTTAGTAGCGCAGGGACTGTCGCCCAGTTGCCGTCTGCCGCCTAGGGCAGCACGTCAAGCAGGCAGGGACAGTGGGCTGGGTTCCAGTCAGGGCTCACTGTACCTCCCTTGATGTGACAGTTCCCTTCCCTCATTATACAGTCTATTACTCTAATCATCTGTAATAATTGATAACTAATTACTTATAGGCTGACAACTCCATCCGCGGCTGCATTTCCAGCTGTGAAGACCGGAAGTTACATAAGGCAACTTCCGGACTTGCACAGAGTGCCTGCCTGAAACTCAAACTCAGCAGGGAGAACAGAGCAAGACATAGCTCATGCGCGCAACTGAAGAGGAGCTCGGAAACAAAAGCAATGGTAATAAAAAGGTTACAATCAGAGGCTGGGGAGTGGCCAGCCTACAAGATCACATTATCAATCTTTAAAAACAATATATCAAAGATAAAAAAGATCAGATTGAGGAACAGCAAAAGAAACAGATCAATTAGTATAAGAGAATAAACATATACAAGTGGGAAGTACATTATTTTACCCCAATTAAACATTGTTTCTCTTTTCAAATTGAAACCCCTGTGAACCATAGAGTCTAATGTAATAATCCAAAACGCCTCACGATCCCGTAGCAGGCGAGTATAGTCCCCTCCCTGTTGTGACTTATTACATCTTTCTATTCCAAATATTTTGAATGCACTGTAATTGGAGTTGTGATGTTCAATAAAGTGTTTTGCAAGATTGGACTTATTTCAAATGGCTGTACTGGTGATATCATTTAAGTGTTCCAATATCCCCACTTTTAATTTTCTAAAGGTAAATCCTATGTAGCATAGTTTACATTCAGTGGAATTAGCTGCATGTACTACATGATGCTTTATATACTGCGTATACTACATGATGCTTTAGCTTAGTTGTGCAACACTACATGTTTTACAGGGGGACGTACCACATCTGTAAAAGCCTAGTTGTGACAACCAGGTCTTATTTTTATTAGCCAATTTTTGGATATTAGATGATAGAATTTTGCCTAATGAAAGAGATTTGCATGTGATAATTTTGCAACTTTGATCTAGAAAGGAATTTAGTGTGCCTGTTTCCTAGGGTGAGCATACTGAACATACGCCACTGACAATGTATCTTTTTAAAGACACTTATCCCCTACCTTCACTGCCAATTTTTGGTGTGTGTTCCTCAGCATTAGTGTCTTGTTGCCTGTATATTGCATTTTCTGGTTTGATCTTTGACTTACCTTTTTCACGTGTATAACATTTTTTGGACTTGGTCATGCATTTTTGTATTTTTTTCATTTGCACTTTACATGCAGATTCTGGTGTATTTTTTTAAATATATCATACTTGTATTCTTCGTATAGTGTGGATACATCCTGGAACATCATAATTTTTTTAGTGTTTTTTACTTGTTGTACTAGCTTTTAATATATCTTGATAAGTATACTTTTTTGGACCTGATCTTGCTTTTCTGTACTTTCTGCACTTGTCCTTTACATGTTGTTAGCAAACCCATTGTTCAATTCTATCTTGTGGTCCACAGGTGAATATATTTTATATATGTTATATTTGTATTTTTCCCATGGTGTGGATTTAACATGAGGTGTGACGATATTTTAGTGTTTTTTCCTTATTATACTAGTTTTTAATATACTTTAATAAACATAATTATTATGGCTTTAAAAGACTCTTAATATTCTTTTGCTTTGTTGTACTAGGTTTAATAGGGCTTATCTCAGGCGGTATCGGCAATACTGGCGCCTTTCTCAGGCCATAATGGCCTTGCATATCTGTCCTCTTGATGTTATTGTAGCCCTAGGAACAGCTAATATAAAACTGCTCATCTTGCTGTACAGAGTCCCTCCTGTCATAAACACATCTCATCCAGGATGGCAGTCTGATTTTTTCCCTAATTTATACATCCAGAGCTCTCTTTTTGGATTTTATGAATAAGTCTACAATGCAGATGTGTTTATAGCCTTAGTCAGGTATTGAAACTCTTGAAGCAGATGCATGACTTATTTTAATTTTGGACTTGCTTTAAAGTTCAACTGGGAAATCAGCACTTCAGTTCAGTAAAACAAACAATAAAGTTTAACAAATCTGCTGATTCTGCATTCCATTTACAAGGCATATTAATAAATTATGCCCACATTATCAGATGGTTAACTTTACTATTAAAACTGTCTGATTTGCAGGGGATATGTTGTCAAGTTAGGCTAATAGGAACCATCAAGAGAATAGGTGACTCACAGTGGTATTCATGGGGGAGGCCTTTCGTGACTTTCTACTTCCCCTCTCAGAGTGATTGATTACTGTCTTATATCTGCATGTATGCACACAGCCCATCAATCACTGAAAAGAAGGGTGAAAGGAAGAGAGGCGAAGTGTGGAATAGCTGCCTTGTGTCTGCATGTATGCAGGCAGCCTGTCAATCACTGCTGAAAGGGCAAGAGAAGTGAGAAGAAGAGGAGATGGCTGCTATGTACCTGCATGTATGAACAAAGCCTGTCAACCAGGTTACCTCTTGAACACAGCAGACTCAAAGCTATAAGCCTGTTAGCTAAATGGCACAGTATTTATTTGTGTCATTGGTATAACAGATACGTCCTTATTAAAGGGGGCAACAAAGCATTGTGTTTACGGATGTAGGTGGATTCACTGGTCCACCGCATGTGATGGTATAAGCCACAATAGGAAGCAGAGTCTAAGTGGCTCCTGGTATTCACCGGTGCCCATCGCAAAGCAGGTTGGACTTGCTGCCACATGGCAACTACCAGGTCGCTGCCCATGACGTGACTTGCTTGCGATGGCAGCCGGGAAACGATAGCAGGAATAACTGGTACACAGGTAGACAAAACTCTCTCCAACACTCTCTAAAAACGCACTATAGAACACCAATATTCTGGCAGTGTGTAGGAGAAGCCTAGAAGATATAGGGTCAGCGCCCGGCAATTAGCCAATTGCAGCAGTGTGGAGAAGGGAAGCAGGAGTGCAAGTGGGTGAGTATTTGACTGGGCAGCATGTAGGAGAACGGGGACAGCTGTGACCCAGAGCGGGGATCATGGCACACTCCATGACAATTGTGTCAGGTCTGTTTTAGTGTTTCTACTTTCAATTGAATACAGATAGTTTGAAAATGTTCTATTCTTTGTTTGCAGTGTCCATACTGTTTATTTTGGCATTTTTATTCATTTTATCTTTAATAATTTTTTGTTTAAAGTTGTTACACTGTTTTTATCCTACACAAGTTATTATAAGATGTATTAGACTCTTAATTTACTAAATGTCATACTTTATAGTTAAATAAATTTGAAATAAAATAGATATAAGCCTCTTCTACATAAATTCTTTGTGCCAGAACATTGACTCTTTAAGAAGGGCTGAGCATCAAACATTTTGTGATAAATAGTTAAGAAGTGTCTTGGCGAATACAAGACACATTCTCAGAAGTGTCTTGTAAAATAAATAACATGTATATAATTATATGTATACTATCATACCAGTCTCTCCCTAAATAGCTGTAATTTATTCTTTGAGTTCAAGCAATTAGCAAAAGGGTTATGTCTGGTGCTCTTCGTAAACTCTGTTTGATCTCATTGGCACACTGCTGACTTCATTTCATCTTGTCTAAAAAGATATTTGTGCAGAGACAGCGCCTCATCCATAATCAAGATTAATCCAGAGAGCAAACAATCATAACCTCTCATATACCCAGAAATCAATATGTGCGGTCATTATCAGGCACAAAATAGGAGTATGAGCAGGTGGAGATGTGTTACCACCTATAACCGGTTAACTGCTGGATTCAGCACCACGGACAGCAAATGAGCCGCGTCTCAGCTGAGGTTATGCCGGCTTTTATCAGGTCATTTGCGCATGAAGAAAGGCAACACTCGCATTAAACCTTGGCAGTACTGCCAGAAAATGTTACTGCCATTTGTCAGAAGCAATTTGCTAATGGTAATCTTGTCATATTTTAAACACAATTATGGGTGGTTATTTATCAATGTCTGACAACTACAAAACTGTGACAATAATACAGAAAAACACGCATCTGGTTTATCAAACATGAGAAAAAAGTAAACCCCCCCCCCATTAACAACAACTGATTAAATAATTAAAAATTACTTTAAAGTTTTAATGGTTTTATGTAGACAAGCAGGATCGATTACATTTAGTCCCGTCCACCTATATAGTTAAACAAATAAAACAATCATGGTGATTGCTTACTGCTCAGATAGAACATGGAGTGAGGCAGCAGCATAAAATAAGTGTTGCTGCAGTCTCTTTAGACTTTGTCTATTAATTTATGCTCCCTTGTGAAGATATAGAAAAACTTAACTTGACCGATAACGCACCATGATATCACGGCTCTGAAAGTTACCTCAACCTTTTAAATGGCTTTTGTTGTGAACTCAGAGAAGATAACATAGAAAGCCATTATATCATGGTCAAGCTAAATTTTGCTACATCTGTAGTGTTTTGGCTTCTGTAATTCATGTCAGACTCTGCTATTTTTCATTCCTTGGCTGTATTGACAAATGTATCTCAATCCATCCACATGATTAAGACTTTTGATGCTTTGACTAACTTCCTTCTCAATGTTGTTCTGCCTTAAAGAGGACCTGTGACATTTCCTCTTCACATGTCCATTTTAGTAAATACTTGTAATTCCTTCTCTTATAACTGTGTGTTGCACTTTTTCTCTGTTATTCCTTCTAGACATGTATTACTAAATCTGTAATAACTAAATGTGTCCCTTCTCACAATGACTGTTAACATTGATTGGACATTGTAACATTGTGTGAGGACATACCACCAGTTGGCAACACCCCTCTGACAGATTCAGTAATATATTTGTAGAAGGAATAACAGAGGAACAGCACAACACAGATTTATAAGAGACGATGTTACAGAACTGTTATTCCACAGAGAACAAAAGTACTTATCAAAACAGGAATGTCAGGAAATGTAACAGCTCCTCTTTAATTATTCTGATGCCCAAAGAATTAGTTACTTCATAACTATGACACGTAAGCACTGAAGCCAGTGGGAATAGAAGGTTTCAGAAGGAAAATGTGTGATTCAATTAATTCTTTATTCGGGTACCAGAGAATTTCATACTCTATTGCAGAACTGCATTTCTTGTTCTTGAAGTAAAATTTAATAAGTACAATCATACATTTTTTAACTTTTTTTTACTAAATAAACGAATAACTCTCCACTACTTTTTCATTTTTGAATGAAGCTATTCTTCAGATTCAGTAACCTGCAAGCCATCTTTTAAAACACATATCCTATCTTGCCAGCTATGTTCCTGGAAATAATTCTTAAGAACTTCAACTCAATTAAGATTCCCAGTCAACTACAGTGAACAAGAAATGTTTACCTTATTCTAAAACAGTAATTTCATGTGAGGTGAATCTATAAGACACACAGGATTCAGTCTTTACTTTTCTAATCTCAAGATTATAAGAACTCTATTTGTAGTTCGTAGTTGACACAGAGTATAATCTGATTTTAAAATTCGTATGCATTGTAGACGAGAGGTTAATTATAAATGCTTAATACTGTATGGAAGAGGTTAATTAGAATTTCTCTAGATTGAGAGTTTGTACAGCACATTAGGAAATTAAAAAGTCATATACAGTAAGCAAGCTAAATTACTTGTAAAGGTAACAACCTCATTTTTTTCAGTGCATACACAAGAATTCAGTTAAAATATCTACATATTTCCCCTTTAGAAATAACATTTTTTCATTTCTCATATTAATGACAATTGCTGGTTTTTGGCCGTCAGGCATTTCCAACAGTATAGAAATATTGATGTTTTTCCTTCAGTCATTAAATATGGATAGCATTTTGAACTCTTCCGAAACGCCAAATATATTTTTAACTCAATTCAAATTAGTATCTAATTTCAGACTTTCTTCAGCACTTTACCTGGGGATACATGTACCAATATGACCCTGCATAATTACCTTGCTAATATTATACAAATTATAAGTGCCACTGTTAGTATATATAAAATGTTTCAGTAATCTTCTTTATCCAACCATCTACTTTAAGGCTATTTCTACACAGCACAGGTTTTTGATCGGAAAAAAAATTCATGCTGTGTAGACTACAGCACAGATTTTTTATTTTTTTATTTTAATGTTTACCATTTTCTCCATGAGTAGCTGCAGATTGCAGGTATCATAGAGCCCATGCTGTAATGGAGGGTAAGCTTTTCTTAGAAGTTTGTCAGCACAACAGAAATGAGCTTCTTAGTTGGTATAGCATAACTCATGGTGATATCACAATATATAATCTTTTTTAGACAATTAGATTTATTGAATCTACTTTATCCAGTCTTAACATAAGCCCTTTAAATCTAAATGTCAATATATAGTCCCAGGGCTCATGAAAATGTCTGCAAGATAATATGGTGCCACATGGAGGCATTATGTAGTGTACAATTGGAGCCTGTGGATTCATAATTTCAGACCATAGGGTTTTCAGCTGCTATTGTAGGATGCCATGTACCCAGCTTTGTTTTCTGCTTATGTCCTAACAGTGGCATCACAAATTTTCTGCAAAAAAACAAAACAAAAAAAACTTTCCCCTGTAATGTGGTGAGACCACACTAAGGGGCAAATGTGTAAATGACTAAGTAGGGAATATAGTGTGTATGATTAACACTAGGTTGTGCCTTTGGCACTTTAACAAGCGTTAATAATGTTGTTGCTGAGTCAAAGTGTAGCACATTGCCACCTTAAAGGGCAACACCAAGTGACTAGCCGAAGCCTATCAGTAGGAGGCAAAGCAGGTCTACAAAACAGACATTTTAAGCAGACAATGATAAGTTGCTAGTTTTACAGTTAAGAATGTTTCAGGCCCAGTATAGATAGTTCCCCTGGCCACAAGGGCTGCCCCTTTACACCAGGTTACGTGCATATTCAATGACACAGCTAGGTTGAGCGAGACTTCCCTAGCAACAGAGAGAAACAGTGAAGAGAAAGATGCAAAGGACTGAAGAAGAATGGGCACGGTCCAGTCTCTGTGGTCCTTCTGTTGCTGAATGCACAATATCTCAACCACCGTTGTTCATACACCTACATTTTAGGGTGCTTCTACCATCAGCAATTTACAACACATATTGACATATATCAAAGCCAGGAAAACCATTGTGAGAACCATTGTCTCCAAATGGAAAGGACTTGGATCAGTAACTAGGGACTTCCAAGCAGTAGCTCTTTCTATACCATCTTTTTAAAGAGCTCCTGTTACTACTCAAAAAGTACCAAATACAAAATTACCTTTGTTGTTTTTATTCTCCTGGTTCCTCAGCCATTTTATTTTTTTTCAATATTCCAAGAGTTATTTTGTTCTGTCTCTACTCCTTTTGGGTGCTTAGTATTTTGGCACCTAAGATATGCTGTTAATGCTGCTATATAAGGAGAACAGAGCAAGCTCTCATGGCATCACACCATCTTCTCACACTGCCCTTTCTCATTGTTTGTGCTGGGAACATTTATATCCAGTTTTTCACCGGGTGACAAGGACCACTTAGTTGGTAATTTTTTCATACATTAGCAATTCAGAAGGATAATTCACATGTCTGGTGCCAAAAATAATGTTTGGACAACAAAAGATAACATGATTTCGGATTTAACACTTTCTTCTGGTCTCTCCTTTAATAAAGCATTCACTAAACAATTCACACATTTTTAAGCAGCTCAAGCCTCAGCTACTGCTGGTATTTTCCTTTAATGTAAGTAGTTAGAATATGGATCTCTCTGCTAGAGAAAGTTGTGATGGTTAACTCACTGAATGAGTTTAAAATGGAACTGGTTAAGTAAAACAGAGGTCACATAGGTGTTCTGAAGTTCCCACCTTCTGTGTAGGGAAGTCAACTCACTGTGGAGATGACACAGCAAGAAATGCACACTCAGTTTTGTGCCCTATGACACAGGACCACTTTACTTGTAAGAGGTACTTTCAGCATGGCAATTACAGAATACATCCAGTATGCATGGCTCTTCTCACTTGGAGGCACAAACTTAATATGACAGTTGTGGTTGGATGGCTCTGGTGTTATAGTTACTGCAATACAGATACAGTCTCTAGTTCCCTGTGCCAGAGGAACACACCATTGTTCTATGACTCATGTGTCAAGTGTACAGTGTCACATAGACTCTGTATTTAGAACTTTGCATTAAAGATGCAATATCCCTCTATGTTTGTGCTGCCCTGGCACTACTCACAATGGGTGTCACATTTCTGCACCAACAGTGGCCCTATGGCCCTTTGTCTTGGGCTTATTTCTCTAATTTACTGAAGTTTCATTCCATATGAGAACTTCTCAGTTGGTGGGAAAACTCCACTTTTTCTGCATTCTCTATCATCTGTTTAACAGAGGCTAACTTTCACTAAGTCAACTAGTAGTAATTATCTTGCACACTTGCAATTCACTCTCAGCAGTATTTAGTGACCCAGCACCACTCTTGGCCTACTCTCTCTCTCACACTACTGACCCAGTAGCTGCTTGCCACACATAGGTCTCAGACCATCATCACTGTCTAGCACAATATACAAGAAATAGGTAGTGGGAATTTACCTGTTTGGGGAATATGGGGATTTGCCCACTGCCTGGTCACGCAGCCACTTACTCACCAATCACTTTATCTACAAAAATTCCAATACCAGCCTCACCTGAATATCTAATATCTTATGGTTGACAAGGGTGAAACTCCCTGCTACCATGTTGCGAAAATGCCACAGGAACCACAGCAAATGGCATAATAACAATTGTTCACATTTTACACCAACAATACAGTAAATGATCTCCAGTAACAAAAGGCATCATGGTTTGCAACATAAATTACCATTTCTCATAACTTTCTGATGGCATGAAGAAGGGCACCATACAGTCTTTTCAGGATTATTGCATGGTTCTTTGTATACTCTGCTTTCACCCTCCTTACATACAATTACTTAATTACTGGAAATGAGTTGTTGATTAATTGATTACCATAAATGTAGTCAGGAAAGGATTTTTTGATGAGGAAAATTTGGCTCCTGTGGATCAATTTTGCAGAAGAATACACTGATCTTTCTATGAAGTGTTTATGGTGTTAACTTTGAAGAGTAGATTGCAGAGACATTCAGTAGTTAGACAGATAAGACTTCTTAATTGTTTTTGCACACTCAGTGGTACAAAATCATGATAGTTGTATACTTTAAGACACTTGTTTTACTTCTCAACTCAGAATTGCTGACAGGTTCTCAAAAGGCCACTGCACAGGTGTTTACCTAGGCACTTGATTAGTTGTCCTGCCTACTGAACATCCTTAGCAGACAAGCCCAGAAATTCTTTATCTCTCACAGGCTGCAGCAGGTTCTTCTGTTCGATCTAAGGTACCTATTCTTTTCAATAACAAAGCATTGCAATACATGTTCTCCCTCCTGCTCCTTTATCAGTATTGTGGTGAAGGGTTTGAGCACAACACTTACACCTACATTGGATTTTCCTTGGACTATGGGCCACAAATTTTGCACATTGACTCTGCCAGAACATGGGTGTGCCTGTACTGCTGTCCACCTTTCCACTCCACCATTTCACTGTTAGCTATTACACGAGGTGTTCATATAATGTATAAGGTAAACTAAAAAGACAGTAAATACATAGTCGAGTCACATTAGTTTGACCACCAGTTAATCTCCAGAGGAACTGCCATCTGCTGCACAGACAGTAGCTAGATGGTCTGGAAGTGACTAAATAAGGTGCTGTATTTCAATCACAAACTCATCAAAAAAGCCAGAAGAACTGCTATGAATCAGACTTTCTATATGTTATATGCTTTGCATTATTGTTTGTGGATATTATTTTTAACCCTCCTAGCCTAGTCCTGATTGCTACTGTATTACCCTGTTCAGTATTTATTAGGTGTTTCTTTTATATTTTTTACTATATTATAATAATGAATAAAGATATCTATTTTTAAGCTAGTGATTGTACGTTTTTCTATAGTAAATAAGGTGCTGGTAGGTTGTTACAGGAATCTAGAGCCTTGATAACTGCAGCTGCTGGCTGGTATATGGGGGAGGATACACAGAGTGAATACAAGCAGCGGGTTAGTCCTATAGATGGTCAATTGAGTTTAGGTATGGGGAACTAAGTGCCTATGTAGTACTCAGAAGTCTTGTTCACACTCTTTCAACCAATGTCTGATATTTCTATCCATGTGACATTTTTGTTACATTGTCTTGCTGGAACATCATATCCACTCCAGAGAAGAAAAATCAGCATGCCTGGGTTAATGTGATTTGCAAGGGTTGATTCAAACCCAAATTGGTTGACTGCGCCTTCCACGTGTATGAGTGGGCCCAGAGAATACCATAAAAATATTCCTCAGACCATAATACTGTCACCACCAGCTTGTAGTGTTCCAGCAATGGTTGCAGGATGTTTGTTCCCCGATGAGTCTCACCTGACATGTCTACATTCATCTGTTCAATTAAGCAGAAAACTTGACTTATCAGAGAAGACAGCCATTTGCCATCAGTGGAGGTCTAATTCCGATACTGCCATGAAAATTGAAGTCTTTTCTGAAAATGTATGTTTCGGAGTCCCATTCACAGTTGTGTTAGCTGATTTAGATTAGTTAGATTTTTTTCTGTTTTAGACACGTTTGGTAGCCCTCTGGTTTATTTTGGTGGTGAGTTTCTCCACTGAAATTTGTCAGTCCGCACCTTTGTAGCCGACGATCATCTCCCACCTCAATGGGATGTGGTGCTCCAAAATTTTCATGTTGCTTTTTCACACTGGGTCATTTGTCCACTCATAATACACCTTCACCACAGCAGCACAAGAACAATTCATCAGCTGCACAGTTTCAGAAACACTTTCACCTTACGTCCAAAGTGCCAATGGTCAACGCTTTTTGCAACTCTGATAAGATGTCTTTTTTACCCATGACAGTAATGAGGTATATGTGTACATACAATCACACGCGTTTTATACTCACCAAGCCAGCTGACAACATGGGAAATCTTTTATGAACTATGTACTGCTAACATCCAAAATATATAAACATTTACATAAGACCTACGAATATAGCAAAGTTTAACTTCATGGTAATACTGCAGCTTTCCATATTACCTGTTCTTAGACCACAGTAATAGAGAAAATTTTTCTGCCGTGATATCATGGTTGAAACAACCAGCTTTTTCAGTATGCACTGACACGGTGGATGCTGGGTGTTTGGTGTGGATCCTCTGTGATCACCACAGGCAAAGAGGATATAGGTGTAGACCACGGCAGGGAGTCTAAGGGGCCTCCGGTCTTCACCGGAGCCCACCGCAAAGCCATTCGGACTTTGCTGTGGAGAACCTCCAGATTGCTACCTGTAATGTGGCTACCTGCTCTGATAGCCAAAGTGCAGGACACAAACAGGAACATGAACCAGAGCAGAAGCGAGGACAGCTGAGTACATCAAGGGACACAGCAACATGTACAGGAACCAGGGACACAAATAGGCAAATAGACACATCCATGATCCACAGCAGCAGCCGTGGCGTGTATGCGGACAGGACAGAAGCAGGAACACGGCCATGTTCACAGCCCAGAATAAGAACCGTGGCATGGACCATGACAGTGGTGTGTTATCTGTCAAGGTTAGCTTTGCTACATCTGTATAAGAAAATGTCCTTAAAGTCCTTAAAGTTCTCCTGTAAGAGGGAAGAATAATGTTCACAGCCTTCCACTATAAAACGGATGGCGTATGTCTTTTTTAAGCCTTACAAGCCACTGTAAGTTGCTTTATTACAATTTATTAGGAAAATCACCCCTTCAATATCTATAGGCAATCCTTATGCATTAACTTAACAGTTAATGCACTACATTTTATGAAGATTTAAGCTAGTTTACCTATATAAGGAATCATTGGTCCACGAGGGAGCAATTATTCAGAGAATCAAACCGCAGATAAATAACATTTTAGTCATAGTAACTACTAGCTGTAAAAGAAAAGCCCAACTGAATGTTAAAGGGATTGACCAGTAAGAAAAAAAAATCTCAATTATATCCAAAAGTTAGACACTTTTGTAATATACATTCATTACATTTTCTGTGAATTCCCTGCAGTTCTACATCAGATGTTTGATGACATTAGTTCTTTGACTCAGAACACATGAAACAACTCTGTCCAGCCCAGGAGATTAGGGGTTTGGGGTTTTATGGGTAGCCTTTGAAGCCATACCCTTTTTGACCCTGCCTCACAAAGCTTCCAGCATGAGGGTAGCAATAGTGGCTGTGAACTGAGACTGAGATTGGGAGGGAGGACGACAAAGCCACATGTATGAAACTGTTTCGGTCTAAGGGCATGTCCCCACTGCACAGGTTTTCGGCTGGTTTTTCAGCCGGTTTGCGGTTTTTCAGACCGCCTGAAAAAACGGCTGAAAATGAGCACAATTGTGCTCTATGGAAAACCTGTGCAGCAGTCTCCACTGCACGGGTTTTCCGCCCAGCGGTTTTGCCGCCGGCGGTCCGGCCGCAAAACATTGTAGAAGCACAATCTTCCATCCGGTTTTCGGACGGAATCTGTGCTTCTCAATGTGAAGCGGGAGAAAAGCCTTCCCCCTCCCCGCAAAACCCCCCCCCCCAGCGCGGCCGTGGTGATGGCCGCAAAACAGGACAAATATCGTCCGGTTTTGTCCTATGCCGTGGGAATGCACCCTAAGACTTTCTTTCTTGCTCATAGCAACCAAGCAGTTGGTTAACTAAAAAAAGACACAACATACAGCACAGAACAATCACAGAGAACTGAGTGAAGATTTAGGCAAGTCATTTGAGATTTTTACTTTTTTTGTGGATGGAGGGGTTTGCCAGACAACTAATTTAATATATCTGGTTTATTATAACCTGGCCCAGGCATATAGGCTTGTTGGTGGCCAGGAAACTGCCTCCACCAAGGAAACATGCCTCTTTAACCCCCTTCCACACTCCATCCACCATCTTTTGCTAAGCACCTGTTTTTGATAAAGAATGGAGTCACTTTAAATGTACTGTAATTAAGTTTGCTTGAAAAACAAATCATGTTATTACTAAAGAATTACAAAGAAAATATAAAATATTCTGTTTGCTAGATGACTTGATAGCTCATGGATTTTATTCTAGAATGTTTTTGTCTTTGTGACCTTTTTTGCTTGAAAAGATGAATGGTTAAAACTGCACCATCCAGTGTCAAATCTGAAGAAAATGTATAATGGAGAATATGCTAAAAATACACTTGTCACCTGGAGTGGAAAGACGGCTGATTTAAAGGATTAACTGTGATACAATGAAATTCAGAAATAAAGTACATTTTGTAGCTCTCCCTGCAGTTCATATTCCATATCAGAATGTGAGAGCAATTAATTATGGCAACATGTACGTGCGGCTGTAATAGCATGTCACATTCACTGCAATACAGTAGAGATTTGCACACTCTGGGAGGAAAAATTGACTAAATAAGTTAAGTGAATGTAATTGTTCACAAATCATAAACCTCTTTCCTGACTCCATAAAGGTCTGAGAAGCCATAGAGAGGCTTTAATCTTTCATGTCTTCTCTTAAAACTGCTCTGAGATTATTTTTTTTCTTTACTTTTGTACTTTATACATTTTGTTACCTTAAAAAACTGTTAGAACTGCAGGTTTTAAGAGTCTAAAAGACATTCTGTAGAAATGACCCAATTTGTCATGTAGCCAAATCGACCAGTAGCACAAAGAAGGTTAGCACTGTTTGGTGAGCAGGATAGAAATGTAATGTTTTGTATCTACTTTTTATTTAATAATTTAATTTATGGGGCTGTATTGGCTACAAGGAAGCTAGATCACTGAGCTGGTTCTCGGATTAAAACTTTTCTGATTGCTGAATGTAAAGTATTCTCCAAGTATAATAGTTCTCTTTGAATGAATTTGTTATTTATAGTTCGCATTTCTGCATGGTTTATTTGGCCATTATTTGCATCAGAATGTCCTAGCTTAATCCATATGATGTAACAGGAACTTGTTTTCCCAATCAAGGATTTATGTGGTTTAGGCTATGACAGTCTTTACTGATAAAATCAGTTTCTTTGTCATCCAAGTATATAGTAAAGTCATTAGAGTACACAAAGTGCTGAGTTCTCAAATGTAAAATAAGTTGCTTCTGCATTTGGGTGATTACTCTGAAAACATCTGACATTTCTAGACTTCCAGATCTCTCCCAACATCTATTTGTACCCAGGATTACATGTAGAACAAGGGGCAGTCTTCTATGTCTTGAAGAAAGAAAGTTTCTACATAAACATAGAAAGGGATTCTTTACTGTAAGAGCAGTGAGACTGTGGAACTCTCTACCAGAGGAAGTTGTCATGGTGAATTCACTAACACAGTTCAAAAAGGGTCTGGATGCATTTCTAGAGCGTAATAATATAACAATTTATAGTGACTAGGATTCAGGAGAAGGGTTGTTGATCCAGGGATTTATTCTGATTGCCGGATTGGAGTCGGGAAGGAATTGTTTCCCTAAAAGTAGTACAATTGGGGTTTTGTGTCTTTTCTGGATCAACACTGAAGGACAATAAGCTGAACTGGATGGACATCTGTCTTTTTTCGGCTTTACAAACCATGTGACTATGTATGTAACTTTGGAAACTTTGGAAAGGAAATCAATTGCAGACATGAGCTACTGTATAGGAATGACATATACAGTACATGTTGCCACCTCTTGTGTTATGTGACCTGTTTTTAATTTCCAGCTTGCTAGAAATTTTGTAATATTGACTAATTATTTATTTTATACAGTATACACCATTTTTTTAGGTCTCTGCTTAGGCAATATTGTTAAATGTTTTTGATAATATATTTTTATGTGTTTCTTTTTCAAATGTTTTGTTTAAAAAATAGTGTCATTCCATTTAAAATAAATTATATTTATCAACTTGCTATATGTGCTCTGGTGCACATAAGCCTATATACTTATGAATCACTTATGCACAACTGCCAGTCCATGGGTCACATAAACATGTTGTATAGGTATAGCAACTAAGAAATACATAATAGCATTTGTTATAATAGATTATTTTATTATATACTTAGAATTGTCCAGAACTTCTGTTTGTTGTGTCAACAAAGTTTAGCATGCACTGTGAGCTTTCCTGATGCATAAGCTGAAAATATTCATCCAAATGGTGTGTAAATATGGCCTTAGGTATTACAGACTATATAGGTATAAACCAAAATAGAAACAAAGCACCAATTTTCATTAAAAAAATGTTTTATAATCTTGTCAATTTAGCAGTTGGGCACATTCCAGTTCCACATTCTAAATCACATTTTCTTAGTGCAGAATGTGTGATATTTTCATATATGGATTCACAAATCTGGCATTTGGTATGCCTTCGCGTTTGGTGCAGAATACGCCATGTTTTGGTGTACAACAGTTCATATATCTATAGAATAAGGCTACGACAGGATTTTTAGCTCAAAGCATACCAGAAAACTGTTGAAGTTCCTTTCAAACATAATGAAGTAGAAACAAACGAGGCGGCACCAATCCCCAACAACACAGCTTCAATAAACAGACATTCCATTCAAAATGCAATCCTACCAATACTGGTGGTGATCAGATATATGTAGAGCACAGCATGAAAAAAGCCATAGGTGAGAGAGAAGGAATAAGATCGGCACTCACCAATCTTCGTTTTTTAGCTTTTATTCAGTAAAAGATATCCGTGGACAAGCACAATGATCCTAGCCTACGGCCGTTTCACGCAACACAGCTCATTGTCAAGGCATGCTGGGAGAGGTCACAGCTGTGCTATTTAACTCTCCCCTCGCACCCTTTGTATCCCGGTACCTTTTAACACAACACAATTTAAATACAAACATTATAAAAACACTTATACATCGTTCCTTTCATTTAAGCCTAGTGGGCCCAAGGCATCTGTTCTAAGAATCCATTTCGATTCACATTGTAGCAATTTAGTGTGTCTATCAGAATTGGCATCTGATCCCATAACTCGTTCAATGCCAGCAAACTGAATATTAGAGGTATCTCCTCCATGACATTACGTATGTGATCAATCCAACGCGGTACCCCGTTCCCTGATTCAACTGAATATATATGTTCTTTTATTCTTTTGTATAGGGGTCTAATTGTTTTCCCAATATAATAGTGGTTACAATTACACCATAGTGCATCCACTACAAAATTTGATTTGCATGTAATAAAATCTTTACTGTATTTTTTTTTTGAACAGGTCCTAAACCTATATTATTTTTTTGTCACTATTTAGGACATAAGGACAATTCCCAACATTTATGGTTACCTATAGGAGCTAGATCGAAAACCAATTTTTTGTTCTTTTTTAATCTCTTCAAATCTGCCCCTAACTAGATTATCTTGCAAGTTCCTACATCTCCTGAATGAGACTACGGGGGGGTCAGCTGTTCTATCCTTCAAATAAGTATCAGCCGCAAAAATATGCCAAAATTTTCTTACTGTGTTTCTTATGTAATTGGAAAGATCATATATTGAAAGGAAAAACAAATCTCTCTATCCGTTTAACCTTTCTTCCTAGGGCAGTACCCTTTTCCTATCCTGTTTTCTTGCTTTAGTAAAGGCTTTTGAAATTACATTCTCACTGTAACCTCGCGATATCAATTTCTCCATTAAATCCACTGGCTGTTCTATAAAGTCACTGTACTCGCTGTTGTTCCGTTTTAACCTCAAAAATTACCCATATGGGAGTGAATTTGTCACATACGATGGATGGAAACTATCATATTTTAACAACGAATTTGTTGCGTTAGATTTCCTATAACCCTTTAGGTTTTTAATGCCTCATTTTTTAATTCTATCTCTACATTAAGGTATACAACTTTACTACCTCCAAAGTTTGCTGTAAATTCCATGTTAACATCATTTACATTTATGTATTGCACAAAGTCATGAAATTGGGATTCTGAACCAGACCATATTATTAGCACGTCATCGATAAATCTTGAACAGTGCTGTATATATTAAATATATGGATTTTTTACATTATATATGTATTGCTCTTCCCAATATGCCAAGAAAATATTAGCAAAAGTGGGTGCGACGGGCGTTCCCATCGCGGTGCCAGTGCACTGTATATACCATTGATTATTGAAACAAAATGTATTATGTTCCAATATGAATTCCAATAATTCACAAAGAAAATCCACATGTTCAGGTTCCCTATTAGAACTCCATAAAAACGACTGTATTGCTGCAGTACCATCTCTATCCTAGTGTACAAGCTGACAACATCAATTGTTGCCAAACTGTATCCTGGACAAAGTAATGTTTTAGTGTCAAGAAGAAATGAAGGTACATTAGTAAGTAATGGTCTCAAAATCCAGTCCAGATACTGAGAGATAGGTTCCGTAACAGAACCTCTACTGGCAACTATTGGACGTCCCGGAGGACGGTCCAAATTCTTATGCACCTTCGGTAAGAAGTACCCATATGGCTGTGAACCGCTTTTAGGAAATCACCTTTCTGCTAAATTTTGAGATACATAATTATTTTGTATACCTTTTTGGAGAAGGGTCTGTAAGCGTCCTTTTTGATGTTCTGTCGGGTCTTTTTCTAATTTTTTATAAGTTGTCTGATCTCCCAATTGTCTATTTGCTTCTTCCAAATAATATTCCCCATCCATGATGACAATATTTCCCCCTTTGTCAGCGGGCTTGATCACTACACTATGATCCTTACTCAATCTTCTTAGTGCACAATTTTCTTCTGGAGGGATATTCAATTTTGATAAACGGTATGTCAAAGCCTTGACGACCCTTAACACTGCATCATAAAACAGAGAGAGCGCCGAGCCCGGTGACAAAGGGGGAAAGAAATTAGATCTAATACCTCCCAAAAATTTATCTTCACTTTTTTCTTCTTCCAAAAGATTATCTTCAGTAAGGAGATCAAAAAGATCTCGCACCACATCACGATCTACATCTGTCATGTTACTACCCAGGGTAAATCCTAGTCTACCAACAACCGTCGGTTTTTCTCCCTCTGATACTATATTAGTTACACCTTGTGGTTTATTTTTAAATAACTTATATAGATTAATCTTTCTCAGCGATTTGCTCAAATCTATCTGAAATTGTGTGTAATCAAATGCCTGGGTTAAGCAAAAATTTAATCCTTTTGATAGTAACGATCTATCTGCATCTGTCAGTACAATTTTAGAAATATTAATAACATTTGTTTCAATTACTTTGCTTGTGGAGCAGGACACGCTAACTCCTCCAAGAGACCTGGTTCCTCTTCTACCCCCCCCCTTCTTAAGGTAACTTGTTTTGTTTTTTCCCCCTCTGCGGACCCCCGCCCAAAGGGTTTTCGTGGGTGAAGAGATGTCATGTCCCTTTATAGGATCCAGTTTGCTTGTTGTACACCCTTTTCTCATCCATCGTGCTTTGAATCTGACCCCCAATGAGTGGTCCTAATCCATCCTTTCTGGGAAAACATGGGGGCTTCTTCGTGGGATCCATTCACTCTTTTTTTTTACTTATTGTTGCTTTCAAGAAAAACACGGTCTTTTTCCAAAACCTACTTATCTCTGCAATTTGTCCCTTTTTTTTCTCCTTTAATTTCATTTTGGTGGTACAACGTTGTTCCTTTTCTTTAAATCCCTTTTTTACTTGCTTCAGTGAGTCTAGTTTTTTAGCCCCCTTTTCGTGTTTCAGCTTTGCACACATTGGCTATTCCCTTTTTAGACCCTTTCGGGACTAAGGCAACATGTTGAAGCCGCCGGGTGGGCGCGCTTTTTTCCGCTATTTTTTTCCCGGGAAATCTGAGCATGATTTTGTCGGGGCCGGGGGGGCGCTCATACTCCAATGTAAATCCACCCCACTCGCCCGAGTGTTGGCGCATGCGGACTTTGGGGGCGTGCGGCGCTGCGCCTGAGATTCGCCCCCCGGGGGGATGTGGTCTCCATCGGAGAAAAACCGCCC